>JAXRKO010000205.1:0-82947 GCA_037039905.1 Formica aserva | reverse complement strand
GCAGGTCATCGTGCATGACGCAAGCTGTTATGCGCTCTATGCTCAGCGCAGTTTTGCCGTATTCTGCTTCTCTTCTCATTGACGACGACGATTGTAGACAAGTTTAAATAGACATGCGAGGATGATCGTTGAAAACCAAAGCGTAATAATACAAGAAAACATGACTAACATAGTCCTACAAGACATCCAACGATATTACACGCCGATTCTCGTACATTTGGGTCTGCTGGGTAACTGCCTATCCGTATGCGTGTTTTTCGGTACGAAACTACGTTATTTCTCATCCAGTATATATTTGGGCGCGCTGGCGATAAGCGATGCCATCTTCCTGGTGACAGTCTTTGTAGTCTGGCTCGTTATGGTGAAAATAGATCTGTTCAATCGGTGGGGATTCAACCAATTTTTCATTTACCTCAGCACTCTCTCCAGCTTCCTCAGTGTGTGGCTGGTAGTGGCCTTTACCGTCGAAAGATACGTGGCGGTCAGGTGGCCACTTCGTCGTCAGTCTTTATGTACGGTCGCCCGAGCGAAGACCGTAGTGATCAGCCTGACAATATTAGCGATTCTGGTATGCAGTCCGGTACTCCTGTTTTCTACATCCAATACGGTTGGCTGTGACTTGGACAGTGATTGGGAATCCTGGGCAAACGCCTACAATACCTTCGACACAATCATGACGTTCGCCTTGCCCTTGACCATGATAGTGATCTTCAATACTCTGATAGCGCGCAATATTTACAAGTTCGACCATGTCCGACGAACTTTAACTACAGAATCCAACACTTCCAACGATAAAGCTCAGACTCTTCGAGATAGAATGCCGCAGACTAAGGTTACAAAAATGCTTCTGCTCGTGTCGAGCACATTCTTCTGTCTCAATATGCCATCGTTCGTCCTCAGGCTAATCGCTTTTCTTTACGTACGTATCTACATTTAATATGTTAAAACGATCGATATAATATCGATCATTACATAAAGATTTTTTTTTTATTTTAAAGTATGTATAGATAATAAAAATTTCGTTAATTAAATCTTTTTTAGAATTAAAATTTCGTTTTCTATAAATTACAAAATTAATGGAGTCTCATTTAATATGCTCTTGTGCATTACATAATATTTTTGTTGAAATTAGAAATCTGTGTAATAGAAGGGTATATGCACAACCACGGCTACAATATATTATTTATTATTAATATTTTATTAAATCACGGTTTATATAATAATCGTATTGTATCATATTGTAGTATAGATTTTTTGTTATTTGAACTCTGTTAATTTATACATTAAACTATATTTTTTTGGTAATAATATTTTTAATATTTCACAGTATGTTAATAATTATTATTTTTGTTTTATAATTATTATTTGTTAAATTTAGGACTGTAACAAATCACCAATATGGCTCACTCTGGCGCAACAAATGTGCAACCTATTATTCGCTACAAGTTTCGGAATAAACTTTATTTTTTATTGCGCGAGCGGGCAGAATTTTCGCAAAGCGATAGTCGACATGTTTATAAAACGTTCAAATACTAGGAGAAGCGGAACTCTTATACAGATGGCAAGCCAGGGAAAACAGTATGGTAAATATTTAATAATAATAAGGTAACAACGACGAATGTAGATGCACGAGCATTACATTGATTAAGAAATTTTTTCGTTCTTTCTTGCTATATGAATTATGTTAATTAATAAAACAAACACGATCTAGATTTGCGATCAATTTGATAAAGCTTCGCATTTTTTACAGTTTCAGAATTCACGCATAAATGTAATTCGTCGAAACAATCGCATTTTGACAATGCACAACAAAAAAATTGTCAGCAAAAGCTCTCAATAAATAAAGGATTGTGATACAGTGAAAAATTCGTTTCATTACAATTAGCTGAATAAATCATGTGTTAAAAGTGATAGTTAAAAACTGATATATTATAAAGCACAGATATATACAATATTATAGTATACAGAGAAGAATAAGTTACTTACCAGCCTCAAGTTCTGTAGCTGAAAGCGGACCTACGTTTCCGAAAAAACGTTGATCTAACAGTTGAAGAAGTTGAAGCGCCGCATCGTGGACCGGAGCGCGAGGACATCCTGTATTCATCAACGTGACATTGATGACGCTAGTGTAGTGATCGCAAGGATATTCCCTGAAAAAGACCAAATCATAAACGTATTTACAATGTTCACGAATCTAATTATTATATCACGATTATATCAGTCTCTCCATTGATACAGAAGTATGCGTCTCAAATTTATTCGATATATGTATATATCGTATATTTTCTCCTACTTAATAAAACGCGATTTTATATGATACATTTATATCTAAGACAAATTTTTGAATTTATGCATACCTGGCGCTGAAAATTGTTGCCAAAGCGAGAAAGCAGCCGTCGGCTACTTGTGGAGCGCCAGTATAACATCGATCCACCACCCAATCCAAAAGCGTACCAATATCGGGATTTCCCTCGAGCAACAAGACGACGGTTTCACGTGCGAGTGCATAAATCTGCAACAAAGGTATAACATTAGATAAAATATGGGATATCTTAATTCAATTGACAATGAATTCAATGCGTAATATATATAGGGTGTCTAATAATCGCCCCACCCGTAATGTGCAGGTAGAGCGGGTTAAACCGAGTTGGGAAGTCCTCTACCGTTTTGCGATCTTCGTAATAATTAATGAGAAATTAATTAAAAAAAGATCAATCCGCAAGAGTAAGAAACCCGCGACAAGAAAAGACCTCCTATTTACGTGATGCTAGGCACGTGGCGAAGCAATAAGAGGGATGCTCTACAAATGACAACAGTTACATACAAGCGGTATATAACGCTAGATTCTCGTGTCCCAGCAACCACATGTCAATGGGCCGTCCTTTCCCGCCGCGCGATAATACTCGCGCGCATTGGCCGATCTTTTTTAATTAATTTCTCAATAATTATTGTGAAAATCAAAATGGTACAGGACTTTTCTCCTCGGTTTTACCTGCTTTACTTGCACATTACGGGTGAGGCGATTATTATCAGACACCCTGTTATTATTAATATATAATTTTGTACATATGTAATCTTGAATGTTAAAATAATAAGAAAATAACGTTTGCAGATAAAAACTTATACGAGAGAGAAATAATTAATTTACCTTTTCATCTTTACTGGCCAATAATGAGTCCAACCATTGATATAAAATGGCACCCTCTTCCGAAAGCGATTGTGGATTAAAGCACGATCCACAACAGAGTAATCCACTCATAGCTTGCAAGGCTGAAAGTTGCAATTCCGTGCAAGATTTTTCTTCCTCTTGCATAGACGACGTGCTTGTAAGCGGTTTGCCATAAACACCGGCCCAACTAGCAAAGAGCATGAACAGATTTCTTCTTAAGTCCCTCTTCAACAAGGTGTAACATGTCTCCACTGGAGAAACAAAAAAAGAATAAGATAATGAATGACTCAAGACATTATATATAAAAACTTATTTCAAAACTCAAAATTGAGTGAAATTGCTTACGTGAAAAACTCTTAATCATTTTCCTGATGAAGTTACAGAAGTGCAATTTAATGTCTCGTACAGCAGGTGCTTCCTTATCGGTCTCGTTTTCTAAATAAATGCGTGCACCATCTATGTACTCGACGAATGTAGGATGTAAGGATTGTGTCTCGCGATCTAAAACCGCTGAACTGGAAAAAGATTACAGCGATTTCTTTAAAATCTATTCATAGAGTGTAAACAAATAGAGAAAGAAAAAAACGAAAAAATATATAACAGTATACAACTCACCAGATGCCGAATGTTCCATATTCGGCAATTAATTCCAGTACTCTTACTAGCTGCAGTCTCAAAGCATCACGTCTTCTTCGCCGTCTCATATTTTCCTGTTTCCGATCTACCGCTTCCCGGATGTAAGGAACCAATTCTTCCATCAAGTCTCTGTCGCAAACATAAGATGATCGAAAAATGTTTTGCAATTTATTCTAACTCATAGAGAATTCTTCATATAGAAACGTGCTTACTTTAAAGCATCAGCATTCACTTTTCCAATTGCCTGCACCGCAGCATCTCTGACGTCGACAGCCTCGCATCTCAGCAAAGGTACAGTCAGCTTGTACAAGGCTGCCGGGCTCGCGTTTGTACCCGGTGATTTGTTATCACCACGTTCTGCGGATAAACTGTCTGGCGAAGAGCTGTGAAAAAGATATTACTGTATTTCACCACTTCCAAACTTGTTACATTAGTTTTCTATTATACATTTCGTAAATTAATAATTTTCTGTGTGCGCTCAAATATATCCGTCAAAGTTTAATTTTAGAAAAAAGCGATCGGGAACGGTCGTGAGGCTAGGCAAGGATGGCAATATGCAAGTTTGCGCGAAAAGAATTGTTAGGCCGGCAAGAAAGCTCGAGCACGAAGCTATAAGTTCAATGAAAAAAAAAAAAAATATCAAACTGTGTTGCGTTATATAAAAGAGTAAGGAGAGAGACGAAGATTCAACAGTGGAAAATACAGAGTGCGATTACCAACGACCGTTCAAATCCCGGGTGACATCGAAGGAAGCGTGGTCGTTTTTGTTTGCGATTATTAATCTCTCAGGCTCACCTGGTACGCTTATGACGGGTGTAGATGCCGGAAATGGACGGTACAGAAAACCGACCCGGCAGGGTCTGCGCCCCGCCGAGATTCTCCAGGCTCTGACTCAACTCCTTACTCATGCACAACACACCAAACTCCACCGTATGCTGACCACTAGAGTATGCAATACAGTGTACCACCAATGCTCCTTATATCAGACATTATTTACTGCTCAGAAAGTCTACTACTCTAATATCTCCCAGAGAAGGAAAGAAAGATGTACATGTACGAGACATAGAACGATAGGAGACAGCATGCGAGAGATGTAGTGTTGCGAAAAATAAAGCGAAGTGTGTATATGCATAGAGGAAAAGGACAGAGCAGATATGGATTCCGCTCCCGAATGCAAAATGCGAATTTGGTACGAATTGGTGCCAGTGTACGCGATGGCAAAATCGCCATTGTAAAATGTGCACGATATTAAATAGAGTATATATTGTGTATAGTAATAGATATATATTTTATGTGCATTTAATTAAAAAGATATTATAAAAAAAATAAATTATAACTCGATAACTGTGCCAGTGTACAGGATTAACATTTAAAATGGAAAAACTATAAATTATTTTACAATTCTGTAAAATATATTTAATGTAATATTTCCTGAGACAAGTGAATAAATAAGATGTTTCTGTGGAATGATAGACACTAATGTAAATATGATCCAACACCAATTGATACCAAGTGATATTGATTTTATTCTGCGTGACTAATTTTTCTTAGATACACTTAAAGCTCTAATATATTATTTTGCTAAACATGAGTTTTTAATTATTCACGATCTTATTTGAGTATCTCAATAAACTTTACGTGTAAATACAAATCGCACGGATAGCTTCTATCAAATTAAATACATTTAAGCAAGGCACTTTGCTACACTTTTGTTCATTAAATATAAATTCGTTCAATTGTATCTGCAACGAGCGTAGCGATGCACACAATTACACGTATTTTTCATTGAGTAATATATAATAAGCATGAATAATCGTTTAAATTGAAGCTTTATTGAAAATATTAAATAATAATAATATGTAATAGGATGATACATATGATATTTGAATTCCTGCCATAAATATTTATATGTTAACTTACCTGAGACTGAGATCTGGACTGGCGCACCGAACGACCGGATTTGGTACAGGTGGCACGACTCTATATCCAAAAGTCAGATAATTTTTCCAGATATGCATATAAACGTCTCTCTCGTTTATCGGTTTTCTCACTGTCGTCGAACTTCTCAGTAATGAAGCTCTGTTGTCATTTACCGGACTGTATACAATTTAATGAGTTTTAATTATTTCAAAATTGAAATGTATACCAAATACAAATTAATTACGAAGATTTAATCTTACGTGGGATCCACTACTGAAAACAGAGAGTTTATGCGAGTAAAGACAATGGGCCAAGAATGAGCAACAGCATTTGGACATAAAGTGAGTACTCTATCCTTTTCCAGAAAGGCAAATAGACAACTGGCCCATGGATCAGCCCCATTTAGATTAAGTGAAGAAGAACTCTTGGTACTGTTTTCATCGTGAAATCCTGCAATATAAAGAAAATATAAAGATAATGTAACATATATATATATATATATATATATATATATATATATATATATATATATATATATATATATCCCTATAGGGTGTCCCAGAATTGATAGTAGAAAAAAGGAGGCATATTCTACAGGTCAAAATAAGATAAAATTGTCCTATGAACATGTGTTCGGAAACGCACTCCTTCTGAGTTACAGCCCCCCAAAGTTTCTCGAAAAAACTCGAATTTTTTGTATATTGTATACAATTTTTGACACCAAAAATGAATAAAACGCACAAAGATACGTATATGTACCATTTTCGTAAAATTCAAAGCCCAAATTTAGACAATATATAGAAAATTCGAGTTTTTTCGGGAAATTTTGGGGGGCTGTAACTCAGAAAGGGTGCGTTTCCGGACAAATGTTCATAGAACAATTTTATTTTATTTTGATCTGTAAAATATTCCTCTTTTTTTCAACTATCAATTCTAGGACACTCTGTATATAATCTATATATATTAAAATGATAAATGAAACACTACCAGCTGTCCAAACACAACTACTTCTGTCTGCTATCCATTGTAAATCCACATTAGACGTAGATGCGGCGGCTGCTTTTTCAGCTGGTGGTAACATAGGATAACATTTTTCCAAGACAACGGGACAGCAAGCATCAATCACATCAATAACAGACTGATCATCTTCAGGTCCTCCTGAGGATGATATGTTTATAAGATATATACTTACATTGCAACACATTTTGTAGATTTAATTTGGATAAATATAGTTACCTAAAGTCTTCATTAAAAGCTTAACTTCGCGAAGGATATGAACAGCCAATCTTCGAGGATAAAGGCGACAATTGCAGAGCATAACCAACGCAAATCCTTCTACCAGATAGAATATATTTGACACAGGTTCTACTTTCTGTGTAAACAAGAAATAACATTGGTATGTATTTTATGCACGTTTTTTTTACAAATGCTAAAAAAAGATAGAAATTAGTGCAAACCTGGCCTGATTCGCACTTCTTGATGCCAACATCTACTCGTATATTCACCCGTGTATTATCTACCGATTGCTCCTTAGACCTTATACTGGGACTCGTCAGAGCGTTCTTCCAACTGGTCAGCAGTTGCAACAGCATTCTCGAGCCGTTGTCGACGAGTTGCGGGAATGTATCTTGCACGTCCCTAGCTAGGAACTGCGTAAACCCGAGTACGACATCCTGTCGCCAATCAGGGAAATCTAATACTAGGGTTTGCAAACTTTGATATGCCAATGCACGTAATTCCTCGTCCATGTGTACTGTCAAACGAGACAGTAAATCAACTAATTCTGCACCAGTCATTCCATCAGGAATCAGTCGCGGGACAGCGGCAACGCAAGTTCGGAAGAGATCTATTCGCGGCTTGCGCTCCCCGGTGATCATCTCATCCGGTTCCTTGTTCATATTTTGAGTGCTGGTCATCATGAGAGGCCTGCCATAGTGAACATCTAACGCGCGCAAGATATCGACAAAGACACGGCGTACATGTGGGAAATATGAAGACATTCCTATGCTTCGTGCAGTATCTTCTGTCAGCATCTAAATTATAAAAGCATATTAAATTGCAACTATGGCATGTTTAATAAATGTATAAATATTACATATATCACAATATATTACATATATATACCTTATTTAAGAATGTCTTCTTAACACGCATGGTGTTTCCACTTGGCAGTACACCCATAGTGCGCGGCATTGGCGGTTCTCCATCTTTCTGCTGCAAGCTATCGGCTACAACGAGGAATGCTCGAAGTCCAATACTCATACGTTCGGGAGTTAAAATTATTTTTACCGGTCGCCCGACAGATAACAAGTCAAACACTATTTCACGCATCGCGAAATCCAGTCTCTCTTGCGCAATAAACTGAATAATCTTCACAAAAATATTCAGCGGAGTATCTCGCGGTACTACCGCCTTTGATCCTTTAGGAAATAGAGAATTCACTATGCTCTGCAGTCTGCTTTGCGTAGCCGAATTGCTCTCGCACTTTATTCGTATCATGTAAACCCAGAGTAGACGATATAATGCCTCTGTAATATAATGAATACAAAGAATATATGTATTTTTCTTTTTCATCTCTCTTTTTTAGGAAAATAATACATATACAATTTTTAATCGTACCTAATGCAACGCGACACATTTTTGGATCACGATTCTTCAAGTGAGACAAACACATAGCTAAAAAGTAATGCCAATTTTGTAAAAAGAACGTTTTCTGACTGACGCAGAGCAAGCAAGTTACTAATGGAAAAAGTGCTAGTCTGTGCTTGGACTTCGTACACATGTCTAATGTTGTCGAATACAACATCTCCACAAAGTTTTTCAGACATGGTACGTTCACTTCGTTTTTCACAGCAGCAGCAACTGGAACGAGTATTTCAACGAAAAGACCAGCTAAAGCATGTTTAACATCTTTGTCTTTCACTTCTAAAAAGTATTGAGCGCATTCTTGCATAAATTGGAATGATGCCTCAAACTCCTCTATTGGTACCATTTTTACTCGGAAAAATTTCATCCCCATCAATAGGGAAATAATACTCTGTGTAGTATGAGGACCTGGCTCTTTAGCTCGTAATTCTTTCAGTTCCACCATAAAACGTTTTCTCACTGACATAAATCTGGATTGCGCCAGAACTCCGATTACTTCGGCATAAAGATCAGCAATAATATGAATATTAGCTGCATTTGGTTCGTTTTGTATGCCTTCTCTGTATTTGAAGTGTTTAAAAGCAATATTTTCGATATAAGTTACTAAATCTTCATGCCCAGGATGAAATGGTAATTGGCGTAAAACCTCAATCAGCATTAAACAAAATATAAATTCAACAGCAAGGTCTCTACGCTCTTGCAAGAGATCTGCTTCACTTCTTTCAACTGTTTCTACACTTCCCGATACTATTGTATACATAATGCTGAAATGTGATGTATTTGATATTAATATATACTTGTAAGATATATCCTTTTTTTAATTTTCCTACCTTTTTCCTTTTTGGTCTTCCTTTCCAGGAGCAGGTTTTTTATGATCACCGCCTTGATCTACAAGTTGACGTTCATACCAATTGAAGAGTGCTTTCAATATTGACGGCAAACAGTGCTCGGCAACGGAACCGAAAGCCGATAAAAGTTGATCAAATTGTGCATCTTCTCCCCTTTGCAACACTTTCGATAATTGTTTTTCCTGGAAATTAAGTATTCAAATAGTGTTATGTTAACAATTGTTTCAATGATCACTTACATGTTCTGTCATAACAGCTTCCATTTTCTTTTCCGCCTGTGAAGTAAATTCCGCGAACAGAATACGCATCACATATTCTCCAGGTCTTAGATCCATGTCTCCTATTTGCTGTGGCTTTACTGTCTCTTTCTGAGCACCCCAAGGTAACACAACAGTTATTGCACTAACTCTACTCGAACTTGATTCTAAAAAAATAATGTAATTATTCATATATGTATATGTATGTATATGTATTTTGATATTATTGTTAAAATCTAAAAACTTACCATTACCAGATACCGAAGTACTTGCAGTATAAATGCTGACAGCATCGCTGCTTTCTCCTTGCGTAGTTCCATGAACTGTAAGAAGCTCTTGCATAGGTTCAAGAATGGTTTGCGATGTTGATTCCCCTACTCCCTCATGTAATCCTTCGCTGTGTGTTGCCCTTGGTTCTAAGGCTTCTGCAAAAGCACAATATATGTTCCTGAATGTTTCTACTTATTTGTAAATCCACTTTCACTATGTATTTTAAGCTACTTTAATATACTGTAATACTTAAAAAATATACAAAACATTTTTTTAATTTCTTCTACATCTAAATATAAATTGTGTTGATTTTAAAAGACTATTAAATATTATATCTAATTATATGTTAATATTTGTGATAAATGATTACCTAATATAAAGATATCTCCCCAGTATAATAAAACGATAGTATCACATAACGAAAAATAGATTAAAAATTGAAGCCCCTCTATTATATAACATAACATAGATATCTATAACAAACACTAACTCAATTATATCAGGCTTAGTATCCAATTGTGTGTACATATACAAATCATCAATAAAACAGTAACTTACCTGTTTGGGGCTCATTTCCCGCATTCGGTTGGGTCTCTGCACCTGTGGTAAATCGATAAATTCATTAGTTTCGGAATTTATTATTGTATAGAACACTTGAATAACCAACCTTCAGTCATGTTGCTGATTTTTGCCTCCTCCTCAGGCAGCACTTATATGTTGAATATCACCACGGTATAATTACATCTGCAATTTATTAGCTTTATTATGGAATAATATCAACATAAAGCACTGTAGACAGAAACTGACATCCATTCTTCATAAGAATAAAAACAAAAAGAGAGTTATTTATTTCACCCTGTGTATGTTACGTCATTGAATAACTGATATTTATGTAAATAAAATGTCTTATCTAACAGATATATAAATGTATATATTACGTATAATTAATTAGATACATTGAACAGGAATCCTTAATTAAACTGGTAGCACAATTTATAGACCGTGTAACGTAACATTTATCATAAACGTCAGTTTGGAAAAGTATCTCGCGGCACAAATTATATCCTGGATAATTACGCAAGTCAGCTATTTAATTAATACGCAGCGTTGAAAATACAGAATCCGAGGTACGTCAAATCGTACAAATCACAAAGCGATGTAAAATAGCAAAAACACTCACTGTAAATTCGCGCGAATGTCACTGTGACGTTTCGCCAATCTCGCATCCATTCGTATGTATGACGAAGCGTAATAATTTGTCGTACAAAAAGGACGATTCAACGCATTGTTCGACGAAACTCCGGCTCGATTCGTATTTGCTATTCCGTATCAACTCTCGGCCTCTCTCCACCTCACTATTCCGTCTTTTTCGAAGAGTTTACGACTTTTTTTATTCTCATACTGTTCTCATCGTCTATTAGTAGGCTACCACTAGATAGCGTTGAATCTGTTTTCTAACTTGTCAAATGTACCAACAGAGTTTCTCGCGCCATAATAATTTTAATAAAATCGACGAATTGACGAATCAAATGATTATTCAATGAACTAAATACAATTTTTTGCGAAAATACTTGAATAACATTTGACATTACAGTTTAATTAAAAGCTATATCTTAAAAAATTTATGTTACATATAGATATTTCATATATGCATATATATTTATGAAGGATAAAATACTCGTAAAAAAAAAAAAGTTCACTTTATTGAGATGAGTAATATATAATAATAAACATGTTCCGCGCCCGTGCACGAAATATAATAGATTAAGTTAAAGTGCTATGATATTAAACATATTGGGCATGTCATATTTATTTTTACGCGGAGATCTATTTTTATAAGAATAAACTTGGGTACAAATCAGAGTAGCACATTTTTCCATAAAGTCTCGGAGTGCAAAGTACAAAAAAATATTTTCTATTATTTGCATATATTTTTTTATACGTACAGGAAATTGGATAAATATTTACATTGCATATATTACATGCAGAAACTCATAGCAAAATTGTTTATGTCGATATATAATTGATGTACGAAATAACGAAACATTACATAAAAAGGCAGTGCATTTATATATTTCTATTTAGATATTCACACATACATATAGCTTATCAGGGACAGCCAGCAAATCGATTGTAACCGATCGGTCCATCTCACAAAACAATATCGTGAAACAATTACTCCAAACTTTCAAATCCACATTGATTATATTTTAGTATTATTCTTAGGCGTAGTGGTTTAGGATGGACGACTACTCGAGGAGGCTTCCATTCATACTGGTGACGAGTCAAGACTCATCGCTGAGCGGCTACGGGCGCCAATTTTCAATCGTTTGATATGATTGGACCGCTCTGGAGACGTGCTGGGGATTTCGTCTCTCCGTGGCAATCGGCACTGCATCCATGGAGCGAGATTCCAACATCGCTCTGGAGTCGTATGTACTGTGTTAGAGTGGCGTAAGGTGTGAGGTCTGAATAGCTCAGTGGTAAGAGCAGTTGCCCGGAAAGCGAAAGACTCGGGTTCGATTCCCGATTCAGCCACTTGTACCTCGCATATTTTTTCAGACCCGCAAATGTTGTTTTCTAACAATTATTTGTCGGGCTGAGGAAGTGTGTAAACGCCCTACACAGATACGACAGTGCCGCTGCCACGGAAGAGACGGATGCTTGGTTCGTGCCTCCTGCCGCCTTAAAATCCCCCCCTCGCTTTACTCATGTATATATATATACACATGTATATACATGTATATATATATATATATATATATATATATATATATATACATATAATAGATTGTTTAATTATTATTAAATAAGAATTAGTAAAATTAATTAAATTAGAATTTATCAATTTTTTTAAATTTAATATATTGTAACGATGCGTTCCCCCCATCGTTACTAGACCGTACCCGGCCGCCGATCCGCCGGAAGTCCGCCGCCCGACGAACACCGGTCGGGCAAATGCGGAGGCGCTGAGCGCCCATTTTTAAATAACATCAGAAACGCGTAAACAGATAACCGCCGTTAGACGCGCAAAAACATCGAGAACCGACGGCGCGCTCGGGTAACCGCCCGACCGTTACCGAAAATACCCGAGTCGCGCGCGCCGGTTCAACGATAAACCAGATTAGAACAATAGGCGAATTACGCAGACGCGCGCGCCGAAAACCGGTATAAATAGAGCGCGTTTCTGAACATCGAGACCAGATCTTCCGCACCGCCAGAGTCTGTAAGACGCCTGGAAACCGCCTAGATCCTGAACCGCTTAAAGAGAGAGAAAACGGGGTTGGGTGTACCCAGCCTCCGCCGAGAGTTTGCGGCATCTCCGAGAGCGATCCGTCCGAAACCTTTAAAGAGAGGTAAACGGGAACGGGCGTACTCGTCCCCGTCGAGAGTACTCGACACCTCGAAACAATCCGACCACCTGCGTGCAACGGCACTCATCTAGTGGTAGGGAGTTCCCTGCCATCGACGGGTGTTCTCGTCGGCCGTTGCACTCCCTAATTACACGGGGACAGACCATCCTGACGTACAACAAACAGCACTAAAGAAGCGTATCTAATACGGCTCGATCACCATCACGATATCGGAACGCGCCATTGATACGGCACGCTAAGTCCCGCGTCGGAGGGATGATCCACATCCCTACCGCGACACCGATCGATAGCCGCCATCAATAAGTACGCGGCGAAGGACCGCCCACCGGGCCGACCGAAATTACCGCCCGATAGATAACGGCCTCTGCCGAAATCGCGGTCCGCGATCCGTAATCGATATTCCATCGATCCGCCGAAATCGCGCACCGCGCAACGCATCCGCGCGTTGCATTGTATGCACCGCACCCGATACGACCGCGCTACGATCCGTTCAGCCTTGTACACGCATGTATATACTATCTGAATACCAACGACTATAAGCATTTGTACACCGCACACCGCCGTACCGCCGTACAGGCGACCGATACATACACGCACATCACGATACATTCGATACTCTGCGCTCCACCAATCATTGTTATACATTTGCGCACTCACTCCCTCGTCACTCGTCTCGCACGCATAATAATACACTCGCACACCTATACACGCTCACACACAGAAAACACACACGCTGTACATATACACCACAACACGCAATAAATTATATTTTACCTAACATCACTTTCGTTCGTCTCTCGATACCCTTTCACGAGCCCCGGATCCCGACCGAGTTATCCGTCACCGCCTCGCGAAAGCGGCTTGTTACAATATTATTGGTTTCGAGTTAATATAAAGATTCACCGTGGCTTATATAATGAAAATACGAGCCGTTATGAGCAACGTCAATAAATCGCAAAATATTGTTACTTTAGAGGAGGCAGTAATCGCTCCTGATTATATTACGCTCACGAAGTCGAAGCTTATGACGACAATGAATTTTTTCGTTTTTCAGTATCACGTGCCGTCCAAGTGAGACGCGTTTTGCAATCACATATATGACTCGCAATGATAACAAAACTGGCTAGGAACGCTTTTTCAGGTGCATTGATCGTTCATCGAAAAATCAGGCACGGTTACGACGGTTTCGCAGTCACAAAGCATGGCAGTCTATCTCAAGGTCGTCACTTAATCCAATACGCGACATTCGAGTCCCCGAGCCCGGGTCCGACCTCTAATGAGCCCGAGTTGATAACGTCGGCACGTGGTTTGTCGTATATTTTTACGAATTATATGTATTAATATCGCAGAAAATTTCATTGAAATCTTTCGTACTTATCGTGCGGCTTCCTCATCTGTCTTATCTCATTAGATAGGCTTATATCGTATTGTAATGAATAGCTGAACATGTTGGAAAATTCTTAATTGTACAGAAAAGCTTATTTTCTTTTAAAAGAATTGTAAAATATTTTGTCGATAATGTAATTTCCAAATTGAAATTAAAGAATTTTCTATATAGTAATAATTTTGACAGAAAATATGCGTTACTTTAGCCTTTGGCATAAAGCTAATAATTATATGAGAAAATAAACGCACATCATACTATTTGCCAAAATCTTATGTAGATATGATTAAGATGATTTTAATAAAATTATCATATTAGAATAAGATATTTCTTATAAATGAATACCTTATTTTTGTATGATTTATATTTTGTATATATTGTGCAGCATAATCTTCCAAATTCGTACAGATTGGAATACTGTCAATGATTGTAAAATCTTTGAGATTAAAAATCTAACTAATTGAAAGAAAATATATAGTTTATTTATTTAAAATATATAGTGTACTTATCTAGCAATATTATAATTATTTACTATGACGAGTCAAGACTCATCGCTGAACGGCTACGGGCGCCAATTTTCAATCGTTTGATATGATTGGACCGCTCTGGAGACGTGCTGGGGATTTCGTCTCTCCGTGGCAATCGGCACTGCATCCATGGAGCGAGATTCCAACATCGCTCTGGAGTCGTATGTACTGTGTTAGAGTGGCGTAAGGTGTGAGGTCTGAATAGCTCAGTGGTAAGAGCAGTTGCCCGGAAAGCGAAAGACTCGGGTTCGATTCCCGATTCAGCCACTTGTACCTCGCATATTTTTTCAGACCCGCAAATGTTGTTTTCTAACAATTATTTGTCGGGCTGAGGAAGTGTGTAAACGCCCTACACAGATATGACAGTGCCGCTGCCACGGAAGAGATGGATGCTTGGTTCGTGCCTCCTCCCGCCTTAAATCCCCCCCTCGCTTCACATTCTTTCTCATTCCGTGTTCTTTATCATCCAGAATGTGGTGTTTATCTCACAATACTGATAAAAATAATAAATTATTCGACGCTAACAATAAGCTGAAAATGTGCAAGATATGCATCTGATCATTGTTAGATATTCAAAGGACTGCTAATGAGACTGTAACAGATAATAAGCATACAAGTATAAATTAATGGCAATATATTGTTTTTTCAATTAATTTTATTTTGTTTTATTTGTAGATTATTTTTTGTTCGCCGAAAAATCCGATCTTTGAAAATTAGTGAGTCACAACAAATGCTAAAAAATGCTAACCTTCAACATTTAATTAAGATTAAAAATCGACTCTAAATTCATCAAGGGATCTACACTTGAAGCGTCTTTTCTATCTCAATCGTTTCGTAGATTCTATTCTAAATTTAATTGTAAGGTCAATGTCAAGTATAATTTGAATTGTATCAAGGTGTTACGCTCAAATCAAGCGGATTGAAAGATCAAAGTAGTCGTATCTATCCGTGATTTGTTCTCCAACGCATACAGAGAGAAAATGTATCGCTGTTGGTGATATGTGCACGAGTCAAAGGAACGCTTCGTAATCGGTATCGACACGAGCGTGTGGTAAACCACGTGCGTGTAGGCGAGACACAGCTGATTTTAGCATCGCGCGCGTGCGTTTTTCTCACGAATGTATAAATACACTATGCTTTTTTGACGTTACCCCATTGAACCCTGGCGCGATCCTCCGCAACGCGATGGCTGTAAGCCAGGATTACGCAAGAGACGCGTTCCGTTGACCTCCTTCTTCGGAGAGAATTGACCTTGCATTTCGTTTTTGTTCTTGACAGGAACGCGCAAGCTCGTCCGCGGTCACTTTAAAGCAGTGCTCGGATTTAGTTGCACATTTCGGCCTGATTCCATGGCTCACGCCTATTGCCCCCCACTCACCACTCATACCCCTGCCGAAAATGGTCGATTAAAACCGATTAAAACATAATCCGTTTTAATTGGTTTTAATCGGTTTTAATCGGTTCAATCCGCGCCCGGATTAAAAAGTAATCGATTTTAATTCCGAACGAACTATAATCGGTTTTAATATCGCTTTCGCGGATTATTTCCAATCTAAAATCATTACATTTTAATCCATATTGTTGTCAATCCAAATAAACACGAATAATCGAATGGATATTGTGGCTGCCATAAGTCGTCACATTAAGCACAATCCGCGATACAATAGTGCGACCCGCAATTTGGCGGCCCACGCGCTCGCGCGTCCGCGCGTAGTCCCGGGCGGCGCCGCTACGCGGTGAAGGTCGAGCGAGCCAACCTGGAAGTAGAAAGCGGTCAAGCGGGGATATAAGGCGGACCCTCTGCGGAGAAATCGTATGTTTGTTTTTAACAACTGAGTCCGTCTCAATTGTAGTAACACCGATTCAATAATTGATTGTGACTCATGATAACAGCATCCGACTTCACACTACATAAAATCAATTTACTTTTCATCTGCGAAATGATAAAATTTTTTATTAAAAGGGATTATTTTTACATATGGATTGACTATGGTAAATTCCAATTCAATTGCATTAAAACAGGTTTAATTATAACTTTATGAAATCGTATAATTTCGGATTGAGGTAGAGATATATCATCTAACATTAAGGGGATCCAAAAGCAGTCTGTTTTACCGACCAAAAATTATTATTTTGCACATCGAAATCTTTTTTTATGGTTGAATAGAATAATAAATCCTTTTCCACGATTTAAGTACACATCGAAAGAAAGATGAGACTTCACGAGTTTATGTTAAAAACGAAAAAAAGCTAAAAAATCACAGTTTTTTTACCGGCTTCTTGCGTCAGGTCATAACAATATTTGCTTAATATAAAAGTTTTGCAGTTTGTATGTACAAAACAAGATAGGTCTTCACTCGGAAATGCATGAAAGAATATAAGTGAACATTTAGAAACATGTTTAGAAGCCTAGTAAAAAAGATTACTGTGTGCAAAATTTTGCAGACAGTAATCTTTTTTACTAGGCTTCTAAACACGTTTCTAAATGTTCACTTATACTCTTTCATGCATTTCCGAGTGGAGACCTATCTTATTTTGTACATACAAACTGCAAAACTTTTATATTAAGCAAATATTAATTATTATGGTCGGTAAAACAGATGAGCTTTTGGATCCCCTTAGTGCCGGTCTACAATAGGTGATTTAAGCCCTAAGCCTTAAGAAATTGATCAATCACAATGAAGTATGAGAAGAATACTCGACTGTGATTAGTCAATTTCTTTAGGCTTAGGGCTTAAATCACCTATTGTAGACCGGCACTTAATCTCGCCTGAAGCGTACTAAATTCGATTTGACTATTTTGAATCGGTTTTAATACCACATTTTCGGTGCAGAAATCCCGATCGATTCGGATTACATTTTTTTAAATCCGTTTTAATCGACCATTTTCGGCAGGGACGTTAGCGACGAATCGCCAGATACGCGTAACTAAGGAGCGCGACGCTTTGTCTCAGGAGCGTCCGTATATAAGAATGTCCAAATATAATATTAAGACAATACTTTTCTAAATGCACCGCGAAATTTCTCAAAATTAAAAGTTTTTCTTCAATATTTTATATTGCATTGATATAAAATATTGAAGAAAAACTTTTATTTATAGAAAAGTATTGTCTTATTATTATATTTGGGCATTCTTATATACGGACGCTCCTGAGACAAAGCGTCGCGCTCCTTAGTTACGCATATCTGGCGACTCGTGGCTAACGCACGAGCGGTAAGTGGGGGGCAATAGGCGTGAGCCACGGAATCGGGCCGAAATGTGCAACTAAATCCGAGCACTGCTTTAAAGGACTAAAGTACCAGCAGCTTATGCTCTGAAAAAAGGTGAAGACTCGGGATACTCGTGCAACTTCAGCTCCATAAAGTTAGCAGGTCGACATTAACTTTTATAATTTTTTTTTACGAATCGTTTGTTGGTCGTTTGTTGGTGATTGTTGGCCTAATTACAACGTTTGTTGGTTAATATTTTTTTTGAAAATACGAAAACAAAATTTTTTGTGAAATTAGCCGGAAAGATATTATTTTTGTTTAAAACTTAGTTCAAACGATGCGCAATCGTTTGTTGGTCACGAAAAAACTAATTAAAACGTTTGTTGGTTCATATTTGCCTTGAAAAATGAAAAAACTAATGCACTATGATGTAAGAGCGGGGGGGGGGGGGAGTCGTTTGGAGTATTTCGTATGACGATGCTGCGACATATACGTGAAATTTTAAATGCAAAAGATTATAGTACAATTATTAATTGTTTACGGACAGCATGAAAAACACAGGTATGCAACAAAAAATCTATATATAAATAATAAGGATATTCTAATAGTTTTCTACATTGCCTACTGCACATACGAGAGATATCCTAACCTCTCGTATGTCACTGTCTTAATATCTTATTATCATGTTTTAGTATCAAACATATCTGTAAATTTTCGAGATTTTTCTCATCCTACGAAGTGACATTGAATAAGTATTCTTTGCTAATATCAAAGAGCTTGGGTACTTTAGCAATGTGGGACAAGTTTGTAGGTATATGTAATCGGTTATATCGAAATCTGAAAATCTCAAAAATTTCAATGCTCTCAACGGGCCGACTCGCGTGAAGATACACGGTGCGTCTTGCTGTTGCCCGCGACTTTTAGCTACGCGCTTACTTGGCGCAAGACACTACCGTGTCTTTTGATAAAACATATTACAATTAAAATCGAGTAGTTTTTATTATATCTTTATAATACAAGAATATGTATATGCAACATAAGCCTAATAATTGTCAAGAAATTAATCAGTCTCTTTTATTTACAGTGGGATCTTTACGCTACAAATAGTGTATTTGTGTACGCAATGTATACCAGCGCTGGGATAACTATTATGCAACTACAATATGAAATAATGTTTTTAAGTATTGTAGGTTTATTCAACCTAAAGGAAGACTGTGAGAATCGTAATAATGACAATTATACTGGTAAGATTGCTGTACAAACAATATTATGCTGCCTATTAACATTATATTCCCAGACAGCACAAAACGTCCTCAGGATCATCCTGAATATGCCCAGGATGGTTCAGGATATTTGTAGGATGTTTTAAGATATTATTATAAATATATTTTATGAAAATTTAATATGCATACATGATTACTTTCGGTTATGTAAGCTATTTAATATAATTTAGAAATTTTAAGTATTGTAATAAGTATTAATGTCCTATAAATGTCCATTGGATAACCCATGGATGTCTGTAGGATATCTGCCCTGTCTATTATATTGGATGTCCTTTGGATTTCCAGAGGATATATACATGTGCAATTAATTGTTAACATTAATTTCGTTTAATATTAATAATTGAATTTGATGCGCACATTTTCATATATTCAAAATTATTATTTATTTAATATTTCATGAGAAATGTTACTATGCGCAACATTCCAAAAACTTTACAAAAAAATAGTATTTAACCGCTAGTTCGTTTGTTTACCGCTATGCGACGCGCGAACTCGTATTTGAGATTTGGTCATGAGAATTATATAAAGCTTGCAAAGAGCAACTAACAGGAAATTAAAAATATAATTATTTTCTATCAGTTCAATTTCTGATGCAATCCCAACATAGGGAATTCAGATATTGGATTGTTTTGAAAATATTACACGACTCAAATCCGGAAGCCAAACCTAAAATATTCATGTACAGCACGAAAACCTCAAATATTAAAGAACGTGAACTATTTTTAGTATTAGATTTTTAGTATTGGCAGTAAATAACAGAACGCAATCTTAATTTATATTTAAATTTTAGAATTTGCTCCTTGAAACGTATGAAAAATATCCCTAACATATCCTATAGAAATCCTTAAGATGTTCCACAGGATCTCCCTGGATTATCCAGAGGCTAGTGTACGGCTATCATTTACTCTTCCTCAGGACATCCAGAGGCTATCCGAGGATTAAAATAGGATATCCTCAGGATATCCTACATGTATGTCCTGGATGCCCTTTGGACGTCCTAAGGACATCCTTGTGCTGTCTGGGTGTACGGCTATCATTTACTCTTCCTCAGGACATCCAGAGGAGATCCGAGGATTAAAATAGGATATCCTCAGGATATCCTACATGTATGTCCTGGATGCCCTTTGGACGTCCTAAGGACATCCTTGTGCTGTCTGGGTATACATATTATATATGTATACCAACAAAGCAAATAACATTTTGTTGCAATAAGATCCATTTTTTCATACATAATATTTACTTATTATTTTTAAAGAATGTTATTTGCTTTGTCAGTATACCTGCATAATATGTATACTTTGATTTTCTTGACATACGTATAACTAACATTACATTATTTTATAAAAGAAGGAAAACTTATAAATATCTCATATTGCGCAACATGCTACTATAATATTAGTTATACGTATGCCAAGAAAATCAAAGTATACATATTATGTATGTATACTGATAAAGCAAATAACATTTTGTTGCAGTAAGATTCACTTTTTCATACATAGTATTTAGTTATTATTCTTAAAGTGGATCTAACTGCAACAAAATGTTATTTGCTTTGTCAGTATACATGCATAATATGTATACTTTGATTTTCTTGGCATACGTATAACCAATATTATAGTAACATGTTGTACAATGCGAAATATTTATAATGCCAAAAAAGATAAATGAAGTACCATAGAAGATACCAAGGAAGACAAAGTATTTTTTATTTTAAGTATTTTCTTCTAAGTATTTTTTTTTTTTTTTTTTAAATATTATCTCACAATAATAGATTTTATTTATATAGAATTGGTATTCGTTTTATTTTTAATAATATGATATAGTTTTTATCTAATAATAATAAAGTTCAATAATTATAAGTAGATCACAATAATAAAGTTTTATTTATGTAGAATATCTTATAATAATAAAGTTTTATTGTATAATTGGCATTCATTAATTTTATTTTTAATATATAATGTTCAACAATAATATATATGTGCTTACATTATATTATCTTACAATAATACAGTAGTTTTATTTATGTAGAATTGGCACTTAATTTTATTGAATCCTATATAGGCAATAAAATCTTGTTTTTTATTTCTTTTTTATATTTAGCGATTAAAATTTGTTCCAATAAGATCCACTTTAAGAATAATAATTACTACGTATGTATACTTTGGCTTTCTTTGCATACATATAACTAATACTATAATAACATGTTGTGATATTGCGAGATATATATTTATAAGTTTTTATTTAAATAAAAAAACGTATCAGTTATATGTATGCAAAGAAAGTCAAAATATATATACTATGTATACTGACAAACGAATTAATAAGTTAAAGCGATTAAAATTTTGTTGCAATAAGATCCACCTTGAGAATAATAAATACTATGTATATATACTTTGGCTTCCTTTGCATACATATAACTATTATTATAATAACATGTTTTGATATTGCGATATATATTCATAAGTTTTTTGTTTTATAAAATAACGTATCAGTTATATGTATGCAAAGAAAGTCAAAATATATATACTATGCATATTGACAAACGGATTACTAAATTAAAGCGATTAAAATTTTGTTCCAATAAGATCCACTTTGAGAATAATAAATACTATGTATATATATACTTTGACTTTCTTTGCATACATATAACTAATATTATAATAGCATGTTGTACAATTGCGAGATATATGTGTAAAATATAATTATAGATAGAATATTTAAATAAAAATTTAATATATATATATATATAAAAGTTATAATTGTTCTTTTTATTTTACACAAACATATAATTAAATATAGTTTTTTTCAAGTCACACTTAATTCGTCTTTCTGTCTTTCAATATGTATGCAAAGAAAGCCAAAATATACACCCAGACAGCACAAGGATGTCCTTAGGACGTCCAAAGGGCATCCAGGACATACATGTAGGATATCCTGAGGATATCCTATTTTAATCCTCGGATATCCTCTGGATGTCCTGAGGAAGAGTAAATGATAGCCGTACACTAGCCTCTGGATAATCCAGGGAGATCCTGTGGAACATCTTAAGGATTTCTATAGGATATGTTAGGGATATTTTTTATACGTTAAAAGGAACAAATTCTAAAATTTAAATATAAATTAAGATTGCGTTCTGTTATTTACTACTAATACTAAAAATCTAATACTAAAAATAGTTCACGTTTTTTAATATTTAAGGTTTTCGTGCTGTACATGAATATTTTAGGTTTGGCTTCCGGGTTTGAGTCGTATAATATTTTCAAAACAATCCAATATCTGAATTCCCTATGTTGGGATTGCATCAGAAATTGAACTGATAAAAAATAATTATATTTTTAATTTCCTGTTAGTTGCTCTTTGCAAGCTTTATATAATTCTCATGACCAAATCTCAAATACGAGTTCGCGCGTCGCATAGCGGTAAACAAACGAACTAGCGGTTAAATACTATTTTTTGTAAAGTTTTTGGAATGTTGCGCATAGTAACATTTCTCATGAAATATTAAATAAATAATAATTTTGAATATATGAAAATGTGCGCATCAAATTCAATTATTAATATTAAACGAAATTAATGTTAACAATTAATTGCACATGTATATATCCTCTGGAAATCCAAAGGACATCCAATATAACCCAGACAGCACAAAACGTCCTCAGGATCATCCTGAATATGTCCAGGATGGTTCAGGATATTTGTAGGATGTTTTAAGATATTATTATAAATATATTTTATGAAAATTTAATATGCATACATGATTACTTTCGGTTATGTAGGCTATTTAATATAATTTAGAAATTTTAAGTATTGTAATAAGTATTAATGTCCTATAAATGTCCCCTGGATAACCCCTGGATGTCTGTAGGATATCTGCCCTGTCTATTATATTGAATGTCCTTTGGATTTCCAGATACATGTGCAATTAATTGTTAACATTAATTTCGTTTAATATTAATAATTGAATTTGATGCGCACATTTTCATATATTCAAAATTATTATTTATTTAATATTTAATGAGAAATGTTACTATGCGCAACATTCCAAAAACTTTACAAAAAATAGTATTCAACCGCTAGTTCGTTTGTTTACCGCTATGCGACGCGCGAACTCGTATTTGAAATTTGGTCATGAGAATTATATAAAGCTTGCAAAGAGCAACTAACAGGAAATTAAAAACATAATTATTTTTTATCAGTTCAATTTCTGATGCAATCCCAACATAGGGAATTCAGATATTGGATTGTTTTGAAAATATTACACGACTCAAACCCGGAAGCCAAACCTAAAATATTCATGTACAGCACGAAAATCTCAAATATTAAAGAATGTGAACTATTTTTAGTATTAGATTTTTAGTATTAGCAGTAAATAACAGAACGCAATCTTAATTTATATTTAAATTTTAGAATTTGTTCCTTTTAACGTATGAAAAATATCCCTAACATATCCTATAAAAATCCTTAAGATGTTCCACAGGATCTCCCTGGATTCTCCAGAGGCTAGTGTACGGCTATCATTTACTCTTCCTCAGGACATCCAGAGGAGATCCGAGGATTAAAATAGGATATCCTCAGGATATCCTACATGTATGTCCTGGATGCCCTTTGGACGTCCTAAGGACATCCTTGTGCTGTCTGGGAATAGACAGGGCAGATATCCTACAGACATCCATGGGTTATCCAATGGACATTTATAGGACATTAATACTTATTACAATACTTAAAATTTCTAAATTATATTAAATAGCCTACATAACCGAAAGTAATCATGTATGCATATTAAATTTTCATAAAATATATTTATAATAATATCTTAAAACATCCTACAAATATCCTGAACCATCCTGGACATATTCAGGATGATCCTGAGGACGTTTTGTGCTGTCTGGGTATTATCTTACAATAATACAGTAGTTTTATTTATGTAGAATTGGCACTTAATATTATTGAATCCTATATAAGCAATAAAATCTTATTTTTTATTTTTTTTATATATTTAGCGATTAAAATTTGTTCCAATAAGATCCACTTTGAGAATAATAAATACTACGTATGTATACTTTGGCTTTCTTTGCATACATATAATTAATTGTTCGAGAGCGAGGCGAAATTAGAAAAGTGTGTGCGAGGATCTTTTGGTTCGCGGGAAATAAATCTTGCGAGTACAGTTCACGTTTTTAATTACAACAAAATAATTAACACGATCACAAATTCTACAAAAGTTCCAAATAAAAGCTCGGTCGGTTATAGGCGGTTTACAAAAGAATAGCGGTTGTCGTAAGCGGTTTCACAAAAGGAATAGCGGTTGTCGTAAGCGGTTAACAAAGCGTGTCGAAAAGCGGTGTAACTAAATATGCGATAACTAAACGCGTAAGCGAGTGTCTCTATGCGGTGTAACTAAACGCGTAAGCGAGTGTTTCAAAGCGGTGTAACTATATGCGGTAACTAAACGCGTAAGCGAGTGTCTCTATGCGGTGTAACTAAAAGCGTAAGCGAGTGTCTCAGGTGCTCCTCGCGAGCGGGCCCTTTTATAGCGGTTCTTTAATCTCTCGCTGCCAATGAATTTGAACCTCCGAGTTCGGTTAGAAGATTCAACGCGGTGCCAAACTTTATTGGCCGCCCCTTGAAATATCGGCGCGAGATGAGATTCGGAGCGAGTGATAGGCCGGTAGCCCGTACGTCACGGGCTACGTCACGGCCTCGCGCGTGCCGGCAGCCGTTTATCGCGCGGCTAACCGACAAAGTTTGCGTGTTTTCGTGTAGAACTTATTTGTCACATGGGCTTCAAACGTCAAAAAACACCAAAAAACCTTAAATAATAATAGCTATAAGAACATTGTTTCTCGACTTTGATCGCGATGGAATAATAATGCGAAGCCCATGTGACAAAGAAGAAATTAATTTAAATGTAATTTAATGCAATCTCAAACACTAATACTATAATAACATGTTGTGATATTGCGAGATATATATTTATAAGTCTTTTTAAATAAAATAACGTATCAGTTATATGTATGCAAAGAAAGTCAAAATATATATACTATGTATACTGACAAACGGATTAATAAGTTAAAGCAATTAAAATTTTGTTGCAATAAGATCCACCTTGAGAATAATAAATACTACATATATATACTTTGGCTTCCTTTGCATACATATAACTATTATTATAATAACATGTTTTGATATTGCGATATATATTCATAAGTTTTTTGTTTTATAAAATAACGTATCAGTTATATGTATGCAAAGAAAGTCAAAATATATATACTATGTATATTGACAAACGGATTACTAAACTAAAGCAATTAAAATTTTGTTTCAATAAGATCCACTTTGAGAATAATAAATACTATGTATATATATACTTTGGCTTCCTTTGCATACGTGTAATATTATAATAGCATGTTGCAATGCGAGATATATATTCATAAGTTTTATGAACATTATCAGAGAGAAATCACTGACATTATTACATTTTTCATAAAATCGTAGGAATTTACAAGCAATTGCAACATGCTATTATAATATTACACGTGATTCAATGTGTTGAATAGCTTGAAATTTGTGAAACACGAATACCGAAAATAAATTTAAGCTATAATTATATAGTTATAATTATAGCTTAAATTTATTTTCGGTATTCGTGTTTCACAAATTTCAAGCTATTCAACACATTGAATTCAACTTCAGTTCAATCACTTAACATAAGAGCAAGGATTCGCCTTACCGCATTATAAATAGTAAATATTTCTTTTACTTCGACAGTTATTAATCGTTTTGGGAGCGGTGCATTTGGACACAGTACAATTGGACACGGTACAAATGGACACGTTGCAAATGGACACGAAACTTTGCACACGGCTCAATTGGACACAGTGCATTTGGACACAATAATTTTGGACACAGTAGCTTTTGGACACAGAAGAAAATTAATTTGGACACCGTTCAGTAGCACACCGGTCAGTTGCACACCGTTCAGTTGCACACCGTTTAGTTTCACACCTAAAAATGCACACCGTTTAGTTGGACACATAAAAATGCACACCGTTCAGTTGCACACCGCTCAGTTGCACACCGTTCAGTTGCACACCGTTCAGTTGCACACCGCTCAATTGCACACCGGTCAGTTGCACACCGATCAGTTGCACACCGCTCAGTTGCACACCGCTCAGTTGCACACCGCTCAGTTGCACACCGTTCAGTTGCACACCGTTCAGTTGCACACCATTAAATTGCCCACCGTAGTTGTAAAGCGAGGTCCACCCTGCTTACCGGCGGGGTGGGTGCGGGAGGGGGGCCGAAGGCCCCCCTTGCACCCCCCGTGTGTGTGTGTGTGTGCAACTGAGCGGTGTGCAACTGAGCGGTGTGCAACTGAGCGGTGTGCAACTGAGCGGTGTGCAACTGAGCGGTATGCAATTGAGCGGTGTGCAACTGAGCGGTGTGCAATTGAGCGGTGTGAAACTGAACGGTGTGCAACTGAACGGTGTGCAACTGAGCGGTGTGCAACTGAACGGTGTGCATTTTTATGTGTCCAACTAAACGGTGTGCATTTTTATGTATGCAACTGAACGGTGTGCAACTGAACGGTGTGCAACTGAGCGGTGTGCAACTGAACGGTGTGCATTTTTATGTGTCCAACTAAACGGTGTACATTATTATGTGTGCAACTGAGCGGTGTGCAACTGAACGGTGTGCAACTGACCGGTGTGCTACTGAACGGTGTCCAAATTAATTTTCTTCTGTGTCCAAAAGCTACTGTGTCCAAAATTATTGTGTCCAAATGCACTGTGTCCAATTGAGCCGTGTGCAAAGTTTCGTGCCCATTTTCAACGTGTACATTTGCACCGTGTCCAATTGTACTGTGTCCAAGTGAAGGCCACTCAATCGTTTTTATGTCCATCCGAAGTTAAGTGCTTTATGGTCACTTCCCTCTATCTGTGTGCAATGAAAAGAACAGAATTTTAATATTTAATTTAATTTACATATCTGGTTTTATATGTGCTACTGTATGTTTTATATGTGCTACTATATTGTACTTACTGTCTGTTACTGCCAAATCTTTATAACCCAATATGTTACGCTGTTTAACAAAGTTTTTCAGCTAAAAGTATACCGGCCTTCTTGAAAGGATTGATTGATTTTGCTTTATCCTGCAAATAAGCGCTATAATTTAGACAATATTCAGATATAATCAAGAAATAATATACTTATAAAACAATAAATAAACATATATAAGCAAACATATATAAGCAGATATATATACAAAATTTCAATCTACTTACTCGATAGGACCAAATATATTTTCTGCAGCAGATTAAAATATAACATTAACCTTGTAATGTTATTATATCTTGACGTCGCGAACATTAACCTTATAACGTTATTATATCTTGACGTCGCGATGCTACCGCGTATCTTCTTCTTCTTCTTCTTCCTTTTTTATGGCCACATTCGATCCTAGTGGGATCTATACACTCCGGCCAACAACTGGTTGTAATATGAGTGAAAATTCAGTAGAGGGGGTAATAGCGTTATATATTTAGATTGGAGGATTTGAGGAAGGCATGGAGAGCGTGAATGACCCCAGAGGAGGGGTTTTTAAGAATTTCTTGCGTCTTGAGTGGTGGAATTTTTCCGTATTTCCTTAATTGAGATAAGAGCGTTGTCCTTGGTCCATTGAAGCGAGGGCAACCCCAAAAAACGTGGGCCACGTCTTGTCTCGTTGCGCCGCATGGACAAGAGGGATCTGCAACTAAATTGCATCGGTGTAGGCTGTGGTTAAGAGCGTAGTGGTCAGATCTAATTCTGCAGCAAGTAACGATGCTCTCTCGGTTAAGTTTAAGCTTGTGGAACCAAGGTTTAAGGGTGATTTCCTCGAATGAATTAAAGTACTTGGCTCCTTTTTGTCTAGCTTGAAATTTTAAAAATTTGCTTGAGTCTTCTATGTATTTCCTCCGAGGAATGGAGTAAAAGTCAGAGTGAGGAAGCTGTTTTGCGGACAACTGATCTTTGGTGATGGCTTTTTTCGCCAGATAGTCTGCTGTTTCGTTTCCTAGAATGCCCATATGTGCCAGGATCCAAACGATGGTGATCTCAAAGCCGGCAGTTTTGATCTGATGTAGTTTTTGTTTAATGGCATAGATGATGTAGTTATATGAATGTGCTAGATTAATTGAGAGAAGAGCTTCGATAACACTTTGGGAATCGGTGAAGATAACGGATCTGGGGGTGGAGTTAATTGAGATGTACTCTAATGTATGGAGTATGGCGAGTGCTTCAGCAGTAAAGATTGAAGAGAAGGAGTAGGACGCGAATAGGAGTTGCAAATGAGGAGAAGGAGAGTATATGGAGAAACCTACACGGTCGTTTGAATCGTTCTTAGAACCGTCGGTAAAAAAAGACCTACTGGTCGATATCAGCTGGTTGTAAATATCAAAGAAGACAAGTTGAGGGATAGGCGCGTTTTTTATTTTTTCCACATCAAATGGAGTGGTGATAATGATTGTGGGAAAAGAGATAAGAGCCTCATAATCGATGGAGTATACGGCTGGGTAGTCGAATTTGGCTGTATAAGGTTTCTTGGGTAGAAGGTTGCAAAAGGACCTGAACAGGAGAAATATTTCGGTTGGGTTGACCTTCCGTGTCCTGCGTGAATACCAGAGAAGCGCGTATAGCTTATCTATGAGCTGATGAGAGTCCAGAGAAAAGATCTTTAGAATATATTTAGAGGAAAGGAGATTAAATCTAAGCTTCAGGGGACCCTCTCCGGCCTCGGCAAGAAGGACGTTCGTCGGAGTGGTTCTTCTGAGGCCTAAGCAGTGGCGTATGGCGCAAAATTGAATTTTCTCCAGGTTATACATTGAGGAGTAATTATTGAACGGAAAGGTGAGACAGCCGTACTCCATAGAACCTCCCCAGCAAACACAAAGTAACAGTAACATAACATCAATGTTATAATTTCCCACTCAATAATGTAACTGCAATATAACATGCCTTGTACGTAACAGTTACATTGTTGAGTGGGAAATTATAACATTAATGTCATGTTACTGTTACTTTGTGTTTGCTGGGTCTGATTAAAGATTTGTAGATGTTCAAAAGGGAGCGGGGAGCTCCTCCCCACCATGTTCCTCTCAGCATGCTAAGAATATTAAGTAGTTTGGAGCAAAGAGAGCGCGGATATGATCTTTTCCAGAGAGGCGGAAATCGAGGTGGATCCCTAAAAATTTGCAAGAAGGTGAGGGTTTGATGACAGAGTTGCCCACGTTAATAGAGTATGCTAAGGGGTTAATGTGTTTTTTCGTGAATATGACCAGAGAGGATTTAGAAGGCGAAACCGAAAGACCTTTGGAGGCAAGGAACTTGAAAGCTTTATTGCACGATTTTTCCAATTCCAGGAGAGCACATTCGATTTTGTTAGAACTTACAAATATCGCAATGTCGTCCGCAAACTGGACAAGATCGCATTCCTCCCCGATGTGTTTGTTGAGCTTGGCTACATAAATGTTAAAAAGAATGGGACTAAGAATGGAGCCCTGTGGGACTCCTTTGTATAAAAAATAAACGTCCGAGAGCTCACCGTTAACGACGAATTGGAGTTTGCGAGAATGGATGAGGTTATAAACGAAACGGCAAACACAGGGGGGTAAACCCAGCTCTTCCAGGTCTGTGATCAGAATGGAAGGGATAACGTCGTCGAAGGCATTAGATAGATTTAAGAAGAGACAAGCGGTAGCGTTACCTCGAGTGAAACTCGTGTGGATTTCCGTCGTAAGGATAGAGAGATTATCTTGACAGGATCGATACTTGCGAAAGCCAAATTGCGAGGACGGAAGTTTTTGGTATTGTTCTATCCACCAGTCAAGTCTGAGGAGGACGAGCTTCTCAAGGATTTTGAGGCAACAGGACGTAAGAGAAATCGGACGAAATTTACCTGGAGTTGATTTGGGAATGAGGAACACTAGAGAGTGTTGCCAGAATTCCGGAAATACCCCCGAATAGAAAATTCCGTTTAGAATGAAAAGAAAGATTGGATAATATTCATCCGGTAGATTGGAAAGGATGGTATAGTCGATCTGATCAATACCTGGGGATGATTTCCTTTTTTTGAGAGAAGAAACAACATGGAGGATCTCCTCTAAGCGAAAAGGATTGTCGAATATATGGCAGGAGTACTCACGATCTCGCTCAAGACTAGAAGGAGGGAGCTTGTGGAGGCAAGACGGAGGGGAGATGGTATTAATTAAGTTCTGGATTTCGTTGGAGACACCGAAATTGGCGGTGAGCGGAGCGCTGCAGACATTGAGAAATCTGTTTTTAAATCTTATAATCATTTTCCATAATGCTGAGATGTTGGTAAAGGAGGTGATGGATTCGCTGAAGGCTCTCCATCCCTTTCGCTTAGATTGTCGGAGAGTTTTTTTAGTTGAGGCTTCTTGTTTTTTCAAGAAAAGATAGTTGAACCGCGAAGGATTGTTGCGAAATGTGCGCAGAGCTTGTTTCCTGAGTTCCACAGCCATATTGCAATCCTCATTCCACCAGGGAGCTGGCGGGAATGATTGACGTGTATTATTTCCATTGTTTTTGTTCCTAGAGTGATGGTTAGCATAGGAAGGGTTGTTGGTCGACTTTCGTTCGGGAAGTAGAGAGATTATGACGTCTTTTAGAAAGTTGCAGAAAATGTTATATTTCTCGACGGGAGAAATGTGATCTGCTTCTAGGTTATGAGAGAGAACGGAAAGATGACTCAGAAATGAGGCAAAGAGTTTTTTATGGTTAATTTTGGATGTCTGAAGCCTATGCGAGAAGAATGTACGAGTTTTGACTGGATGGCTGATTGTGATGATGGCGGGAATGTGATCACTACAAAGTGTATCAAAAGGCTTCCAGGTGCAGTAAAGCGTGAGATCGGAAGATACGAAAGTTAAGTCAATAACAGAGGAGGTGAGAGAAATATGAGATGTATGTTGGGGTACCGTCATTGATCGGAAATAGAGAGAATTCCTGAGAAGACTCAAGTAGAGAGCTGCCCATGAAGTCAGAGTGGTTACAGCCCCAGGAAACATGATGAGCGTTAAAGTCACCTGTAACGATAGTTTGAGTTGAAGCAGGAATGGAATTGAAAAGTCTGTCCCAAATAGAGGAGTCGTGTCGTCCAGGATGTCTGTAGATGGAGATAATATATATGTGGTTGTTCATGGTCGGGATTCTCATCCCGACCGCTTCTAGTACACCGTCTAAGGTGAAGATAGAGTCAATTTTTTCAAAAGGAATTGTATCTTTTATGGCCAGCAGAACACCGCCAGATTCGTTCGAAGGTCCGTCGTGTCGTAATATGTGGTAGCCATTAAGAAAGAAGCCCTTGTCGGGTGTAAGCCAAGTTTCCGATAAAGCGAGGATGTCGTGTTGGTTCGTAATTTGAGTAAAGATTTCCCTTTTATTTAAAATGCCATGGCAGTTCCATTGAAGAAGTGAAAGATGGTTATTGAGAAGATTGTTGGTCATGACTGAGATTGGTACGGAGGCCTTGATTGCTATTAGTATCAAGGTCACGGAAAATTCGAATAACGGCGGGAATAAGTTCAGGTAGATTAATAGGTGCGAATAATGACGACAATTGCGGTAGAAGAGGGGTGATAATGAGGAGAAGATCTTGTAAAGATGATATATTAGAATTAGTGTTTGGTGGCATGGTCGCCGGCGGTGAAGGAGGAGAAGTCCGAGAAGGAGAGGGAGGAACAGAAAAGGAAACATAGGGGCGGGTTGGATTATGCGAGGAAGAGAGAGCGGACGCGTTCCTAGATTGAGCGACAGAGTGTGGTTTAAGATGAGGTAAAGAAAGAGATTTAATTTTTGATTCTCGCGTTAAGTTGGAATTAGTAGTAGTGAGCGATTTGATACCGGGATCAGAGAATCTTTTAGGGCATATGCGGGGGATGAAGGATGAGACGAATAGTGTCCTTGTGGAAGGTTAGTTGAGCGGCGTGATGAGGAGGGGAGAGAGGGGAATTCCTCGGAAGATGACGAATAGGTAGGGGGGGGATTTGTTACCTTTGAAGATCTCTCTGGCATCCAACAGTGAAACGTTCCTGTAGGCAGCGAATTTTCTAATTTCCTTTTGGATGGCGAATTCTGGGCAAGTAGGCAAATCAGCTCTGTGACATCCTTGGCAATTCGCACACTTGGGAGGAGCCTCTGATAGCTGACAGCTCTCCTTTGAGAAAATATGTCCTTTTTCTCCACAGTGCACACAGCGTGGTTGGCCCTTGCAGTTGATTTTTATATGACCGAATCTAAAACATTGGTTGCATCGTGAGACTCTTGAAATGTATGGTGAGACAGGATATCTAACATGGAACATCGTAACGTGTTTGGGGATCTTCTGGCCCTCAAAGGTAAGCGACACAGTGAGAGAAGGAGTGTAATTACTGGATGAGTTAGCATGTTCTTGAGAATTGTTGGCAAAGGGTCTTGAAATCCTACGATTCAGTCTGTTGACTGCCACCACTTTAATGGGGCTACTGATGATGTCAAGAATCATCTGATCTGTAAAATCTAAGGGTACGTCCTTGATGATAGCCTTCCGTGAGGTACGGAAAGGAGGAATAAAGGCTTCTAGGTTTTTGGCAGCAAGCCTCTGATCTTGTACTAGGGAGTTGGCTGCACTCCCGGATTTGAAGAAAACTGACACTTTGGACAGTCCTATTCTTTTGATCTCGAGAATATCTTGAATGTTAAGACCGCAGATGATTCTTCCTACGGAAATTGGATGGAGCGGGGCCCCCGGGTCTGACATTCGTTGAACGTGGACGTCGAAGGGTCCGGCATTACTATCCGAATAACGATTGTTGCGAATATTATCTGTCAGTGTGATAACTGATCCGGTAACTGAGCCAGGGTGTGAGTGTGAGATAGTGTTAATGCTCTCGTCCGATTCCGAGCAACAAGTCTTAACCGCAGGAGGATGTACCTCCTGTCCACCGGAACGCTTGCCACGATCTTTTTTGTTCGTAAAGGGCGTCGAACGAGCTTCTGAGATCAACGAGCTAAGGGCAGCCTCAAATTGAGGGTCCTCGTTTTCTTTATCCATATCCGTATCCATTGTTAGAGAGGAATGTAATTGTAGTAGTAGTAGTCGTAGTAGATGTATTACTCACTTATTTACTTACTTGCAGATTCCGAGTCAATCCCGCGTGGATCGGAGGATTCCTCCTCTGGGGGAGTAAGAAGCTTAAGGTGAAATCAGGAAGGATATAAGATGAGAGTAGAGAAGGAGCGAGGAAAGACGGAATTCGCGTGCGAGCATACGTACGTGAGAGTCTGAAACATGAAGGAAGAGTACTCTTCCTTCATGGTCTGAAAGTTATCTTCTTATGATGATTATGATAATGATGAAGAACGAAAATTGTCACAATTCTGACATACGATCATCATTTCTCGGGATTGACTGCGCCAATCTTATTCGAACCGGTCGCAATCGGAAGCTTGTATTCACATTATATAATAAAAGGGCCGTTAGATTTTTTATTACGGCTTTAGTTATTAAAATATCTTAATCGAAAGTTTACTAGACCTAAAATTCTGCATAAGCTACTTGGTAGCGTCGCAGCCCCTGTACATAGGCAAACCGTTGACACGCTGGAACGAATTTTTATATATACTTGGCGTCGCGACGCTACCGCGTTGCTTGATCTCTGTATTTCGCATTTTATATATCTGAAAATAATTGTAATGGATTAATAACATTTTTGCGATTAAAATGACACTAAATATGACATAAATCGGATTATTTTTAATGAAATAAGTAATCATAATTTTAATTACATAATTGATTAAAAATTATCCGATTTATATCGTGTTTGGTATCATTTTAATCGGTAAAATATCATTAATTCATTGTAATTATTTTCGGATCAATAAAATTGCGGAAAACAAAAATTGTACAGTTACGATATATAACGCGAGAGATTATAGATAAAGCGAGCCTCGCGAGCGAAACTTCGGAAATCTTTCATGTTAGCTATCTCGCTTGCTCCTCATTCGCGTTCTCTCTCTCTCTCTCTCTCTCTCTCTCTCTCTTTCTCTCTGCTCGTTCATTATTGTATTCTTTTATTCTCATTATTATATTCTTTTATTTGCTCAACTTTTATTCTTTCTGTTCTCGTCTCCCTACATAAAAATAAATAAATTTATTTATTTATTTATATTTTATAAAGCATAAATGAGATACACAACAATAAGTTATTTTTTTTTTTATTTCACTATAGTTAATACAATACATAATTAAACTTCATTATAGTTAAATACAACACATGCACATAGAAAAATACACACGCACACGCACACATACATAATACTTTTTTTATTTATAAAATATACAATATCTTATTTATGCTTTATAAAATAAAGATGAATAAATTAATTTATTATTATGTAGGAAAACAAGAATAGAAAGAAGAAAAGTCGAACAAATAAAAGATTATAATAATGGGAATGAAAGAATACAATAAAGAACAAGCAGAGAAAGAGAGAGAGAGAGAGAGAGAGAGAGAGAACGAATGAGGAGCAAGCGAGATAGCTAACATGAAAGACTTCCGAAGTTTCGCTTGCGAGGCTCGCTTTATCTATAATCTCTCGCGTTATATATCGTTACTGTAAAATTTTTGTTTTTTGCGCTTATTGATCCGAAAATAATTACAATGAATTAATAATATTTTACCGATTAAAATGATACCAAACACCATATAAATCGGATAAATTTTAATCAATTATGTAATTAAAATTATGATTACTTATTTCATTAAAAATAATTCGATTTATGTCATATTTAGTATCATTTTAATCGCAAAAATGTAATTAATCCATTACAATTATTTTCAGATATATAAAATGCGAAACACAGAGATTTTATTTTCTATACTATATCCAAAAAGAGAATGATCTCGGTTCGCGCATAAGCGGGCAAAGTGGGGAGAACATGGCGAGATACTCAATACCGTATACGTAGATACGGCTCCCTTATTATTATTAATAATTATTAATAATAATAATTAATTTATAATTTTTTCATCATTATTTACCTGGCCTCGTTTATTTTTCTTCACAGGAGATGACATTAGTGGCACTTCAATATTTAATTCTTCCATCGCACTTTGTAAATACTTTTGTGGAAGAAAAACACTAAAAATTAACTCATAGGGTTATATTGAGATTAAATAATTACAACTGTCAAATGATCGGGGGGACCTGTCACTCGTTGCTAGCACTGACAAGCTGCATGAGCGATACGGCGATGTGGTGGGGGCTTTCTAAGATGGAGACTTGCGCGAAACGGACGAATTTTCGTCCGGACCGAAGTCATTCTCCTTTTGGATAGAGTATATAATAAGATGGCATATACACGTCAAAGATTACAGATAAAGGGAGCCTGGCGAGCGAGACTTCGGAACTCTTTGATGTTTGTCATCTCGCTTGCTTCTTCATTCTTTCTTGCTCTCGCTTTTGTCGGTTCTATAGCATCGAGGATCTTTCCTTATGTACAAAATATAAACATTTTACAAAATAAAAACTGAAACTTACATTTTAGATTTAATTAGTATGAATATAAATATAATGGATTAATGAGTTTCTTGCGATTAAAATGATACCAAACATGACATAAACTGGATTATTTTTAATCAATTATGTATTATATGTAATTATGATTACTTATTTCATTAAAAATTATACGATTTATGTCGTGTTTAGTATCATTTTTATCGCAAGAATCTCATTAATCCATTATAATTATATTCATACTAATAACATCCAAGATGTAAGTTTCAGTTTTTATTTTATAAAATGTTTATATTTTGTACATAAGGAAAGATCCCCGATGCTGAAAAATCGATAAAAGCAAGAGCAAGAAAGAATGAAGGAGCAAGCGAGATGACAAACATCAAAGAGTTCCGAAGTCTCGCTCGCCAGGCTCCCTTTATCTGTAATCTTTGACATGTATATGTCACCTTACTATAGAAAATAAAAGTTATATATTTCGCATTTTATATATCTGAAATTAATTGTAATGGATTAATTACATTTTTGCGATTAAAATTACACTAAAGATGACATAAATCAGATTATTTTTAATGAAATAAGTAATCATACTGTTGCGTCCCTGCGGGTCGTCTAAGGCGGTTATTCATGAATCTGCTGTATTCGTCTCCGGGAGAACGTTGCTAAGCGTTGTTGTAAAACAACGACGGACATCTTGAGAGAGATCGGCCATCTTGAGTCTCGCGACGGATGTCATTCCGGGCGGACATATTTGAGATACGATTACCGTTATTACCCGTTCTATGTTCCTTGTTCAATTGTGTGTTCTGTGTTATTATTAAAGTTCCTTTTGTTCTTTTAAAAGAGTGTTAATCATTTACGTCGCGGTACGCGAGTGCCGTTTGTGTCGCGCGTGTTCGAGTATTATCGAAGTCGACGCGCGGACGCAACATTTTGGGGGCCCCTCCGGGATACGATACGACGGAGTGGACGATTTTCTGGAGACGATTTTCTGGAGAATTGTGTGTTTCTTTCCGTCTATAAAAATGGAACAGGAAAATTCGCCGACGGCAGGAGTTTCGACGAGAAAGAGGAGTCGATTGACTTCAACGGCGGCTACGACATCGGGGCCATCGCGTTGGAGGCAATTACTCTTTAATCCACAATGCGAGAAATTCGGGAGCTTCGCAAGGAGCGATTGCGGATGCGAGCAGTATTTGAATCGCAACTGCGTGAGCGGGATAGTGAGTTTTGCCGAATGAAGGAGATTTTCCGACAACGGCAAACACAGCTAAGTCCATCTAATAATAGAGATTCGGTAGCTCGAAGCCAAAATTCTTTTTGAGAAAATGAACTCGGTTTATAAATTGAGACCCGTTAATTAAATAATGATAATTATATTTTACTATTTTCAATTTTAAGTGAATGTTCTTGCGTGTGTTTGTTTTCTTTGCTTGTGTTTAAGGAAATAATTTCTTGGAAAGATGATGAAAGGAGAGAAGAGGAGAGGAGAGTTCTACAGAAAGAGACAGAGTTGTAAGAGAGAAGAAAATTCTTTTGATGGAAGAGAGTTCTACGGAAGGAAACGGAGTTGTAAAGAAGAAGAGCATTATTTTGATAGAAGACTGCCTCACCCGCGGTTTTTGAGCCATGGTTTTCCCGTCGGGTCTTAGGGCGAATGCCGAGCCAGGGGCTTGAGGAGTCCTCTTTTGAGGATGTCGGGTCCATGGTAGATACCCCCCTCTTGTCCGAAGATTCGCTCCCTTTTGAGATGCGGAGATGCAGCAGCTTTGAGTATTTCCAAAAATAAGGCAAACTACGGGGGACGGCTACTGTAGTTTCAAGATATCAGTCGATTGGGTTCTGGATTTTAACGGTGCTCGGTAACCTGCAGCAGCAGCTCAGGGTAGAGCAGGAAACCGTTTCTGTACCCTGGAGTCGGCGTTGGATGTTCTTGTCAAACGGGTTCGATGACAGTATCCTGTATATTCCTGGAGGGTGTGTGATTGGGGCCGATAAATAATGGCGCTCGGTAACCTGTAGCAGCAGCTCAGGGTAGAGCAGGAAGTCATTAAGGCACCCTGGAGTCAACGCCTTGGAAGAAGAGGACAACAATCAACCCATTTAATTTGGAAGAGCCCTCATTAATTGTCGGGACGACAATTTTGAAGAGGGGGAGTAGTGTTGCGTCCCTGCGGGTCGTCTAAGGCGGTTATTCATGAATCTGCTGTATTCGTCTCCGGGAGAACGTTGCTAAGCGTTGTTGTAAAACAACGACGGACATCTTGAGAGAGATCGGCCATCTTGAGTCTCGCGACGGATGTCATTCCGGGCGGACATATTTGAGATACGATTACCGTTATTACCCGTTCTGTGTTCCTTGTTCAATTGTGTGTTCTGTGTTATAATTAAAGTTCCTTTTGTTCTTTTAAAAGAGTGTTAATCATTTACGTCGCGGTACGCGAGTGCCGTTTGTGTCGCGCGTGTTCGAGTATTATCGAAGTCGACGCGCGGACGCAACAATACTTTTAATTACATAATTGATTAAAAATTATCCGATTTCGTGTTTGGTATCATTTTAATTGGTAAAATATCATTAATTCATTGTAATTATTTTCGGATCAATAAGCGCAAAAAACAAAAATTTTACAGTAACGATATATAACGCGATAACGCGAGAGATTATAAATAAAACGAGCCTCGCGAGCGGGACTTCGGAAGTCTTTCATGTTAGCTATCTCGCTTGCTCCTCATTCGTTCTCTCTCTCTCTCTCTTTCTCTGCTTGTTCTTTATTGTATTCTTTCATTCCCATTATTATAATCTTTTATTTGTTCGACTTTTATTCTTTCTATTCTTGTTTTCCTACATGATAATAAATTTTTATTCATCTTTATTTTATAAAGCATAAATAAGATATTGTATATTTTATAAATAAAAAAAGTATTATGTATGTGTGCGTGTGCGTGTGTGTGTATTTTTGTATGTGCATGTGTTGTATTTAACTATAGTGAAAAGTAATTATGTATTGTATTAACTATATATAGTAAAATAAAAAAAGAAAATACATTGTATTGTATATCTCATTTATGCTGTATAAAATAAAAATAAATAAATAAATTTATTTATTTTCATGTAGGGAGACGAGAATAGAAAGAATAAAAGTTGAGCAAATAAAAGAATATAATAATGAGAATAAAAGAATACAATAATGAACGAGCAAAGAGAGAGAGAGAGAGAGAGAGAGAGAGAGAGAGAGAGAGAGAGAGAGAGAGAGAAGCGCGAGTGAACGCGTAAGTGAATATGCGAGGAGCGTGAAGCTAAACGATACGTAGTACATAGCGAGCGATCGATTAGAAAGAAACAGAGCGTATGATCGAGAGAAAAAAGATACTGCAATAATGTTAGTGCGTACATGTATATTACTCTCACACACATGAAGGAGACGAAGATAGTACGATTATGTCTGTCTTTGTCATGTACGATTGCAGCTCTGTCTATCGCGACATCACGCAACTAATCTACTGCTCTGTTTTACTCTTTCGTACAAATATTGCACATACACATAAACACAAATTTTCATCAACTCCATTTTTTTATATTATTCTTTTAAGTTCAATTTTAACCATTACATATTGTTATTTCGTACAGTCTATTCTATGGGATTGGTTTATTTTATACATATGACTTGCAAAAAATTTATAACAATCAAATATTGTTACGAGTCGACAACTGTAGACGCCATATTGGGATAAAAATAGATAAGAAAAACTGTAATTTTTAAACTTTTTGGAGATTTCAGCATAAAATCGATTGTCCCATAGAATATTGATGTATGTACTTTAATCATGTAAAAGCATTTGTAATTCTGTATAGCCATTACGAAAACTAGTAGAGTTAAAAAAAATACGTTTTGTCGGTAAAACAGACATGTTCCTGGATTCCCTTAAGGTGATGCCGGACCGTCCTGTTTTACCGGCCATAATAATTACACTTTGCAGACCGAAATATTTTTATTGGTTACATAAAATAAGAAATCCTTTTCCACGATTAAAGTATATACATCAACAAAGTGGGAACCTTGCGCTTTTACGTTAAAAACAAAGAAAAGCTAAAAAATTACAGTTTTTTTACCGACTTCTTGCGTCAGGTCGTAACAATATTTGCTTAATATAAAAGTTTTGGCAGTTTGTATGTACAAAATAAGATAGGTTCCCACTCGGAAATGCATGAAAGAATATAAGTGAACGTTTGAAAATATATTTAGAAGCTTAGTAAAAAACATTTTAGTATGCAAAATTTTTGAACACCGAAATGTTTTTTACCAGGCTTCTAAATATATTTTCAAACGTTTACTTATATTCTTTCATGCATTTCCGAGTGGGAAACTATCTTATTTTGTACATATAAACTGCCAAAACTTTTATATTAAGCAAATATATAATTATTATGATCGGTAAAACAGGACGGTCCGGCATCCTCTTAATATAAAAGTTTTGCAGTTTGTATGCGCAAAATAGAATAACTTCGTCTTCGGAATTGCATGAAAGAATATAGGTGAACGTTTAAAAATGTATTTAGACGTTCACCTATATTCTTTCATGCAATTCCGATGACGAAGTTATTCTATTTTGCCCATACAAACTGCAAAACTTTTATATTAAGCAAATATTGTTATGACCTGACGCAAAAAGCCGGTAAAAAACTGTAATTTTTTAGCTTTTCTTCGTTTTTAACATAAACTCGTGAAGTCTCATCTTTGTTTCGATGTCTACTTAAATCGTGGAAAAGAATTTATTATTATATTCAACTAAAAAAAAGATTTCAATGTGCAAAATAATAATTTTTGGTCGGTAAAACAGACGAGCTTTTGGATCCCCTTAAGACGGTCTTAAATATAAGAACTGGCTATGAATACCGGCCAAAGAGAGATGATGCGCTGTCTTTGGCCGGTATTCATAGTCAGTTCTTATTTCAAAACCGTCTTAAGCACAATCTTAAGATGTCCTAAACCAATCACAGAGCCGTATTTGCATCTTAAGACATTACTTAAGACGGTCTTGAAATAAGAACTGACTATAAATACCGGTCTTTGTCTCTCTTTCATCGCGTATGTGTGTAGCGTCCGTGAGGGCACACACCGATACGTTGAGCAAACGGATGCGATTGTTGGGAGATAATGTCAGACAAGGAGCGACAATCGCGTATTATCCTTGTTCCTCTAGCGTATCGCTTTACGGCCGAAATACGGCCTGAAAATGCTTTCTGGCCTCTCGTGACAGCAGTAATGCAACAAGGCTAATAAGCGCCCACTTTATAAGAATTTTATACTTGCGTATATACATATGTAGATATATATATGTTTAAATTATAGTTAAAATTGTATCTGCAATTAAATATTGTATGATGATCAATCTTCTTCTTCTTCTTGATCGTGTTGCCCGGTGCCGGGCATCGTGATAAAGTGTGACAGTCTACATTCGCCGTATCTTCTCTTGCCATCTTTCTCTGTTTTCTGCTCTATGGATGCAATCATATACAGAGGCATCCGTCAGTCCGGCGATCTGATCGACGTATCGCGTTGGTGAACACCCTCGAGGCCTCCTTCCTTCCACTTTTCCTTGTATGACCAGCCTTTCCAGATAGTCATTGTCCCTGCGCATGATGTGGCCAAAGTACTGTAGGATGGATCTTTGAATGTTTTTAGTTAGTCTGTCTGTGATGTTCAGCTTGTTTAGAATTGATATGTTTGTGCGTCTCTTGACCCAGGATACCCTGAGCATGCGTCTCCATACAAACATCTCGAAAGCCGTCAATCCGTCTTCTGTCGGCCGCCTTCATTGTCCAGGATTTGGCTGCGTAGGTTACGATGGGGAATATCAGTATTCTTACTAGTTTTATTTTTGTTTCTTTGCTTATGCCGTGATCTTTCAATATGCGTGTTAGTCTTGCGATTGCGGTCTTCCCCATAGCGATTCTTCTCCTTATTTCCGGTTCACAACTGCCCGCGTTTGTTATTTTTGCGCCCAAATATATAAAGTCCCTCACGATTTCGATTCCGCCCACATGGTCTGGAAGTGGTTGTCCCTCTAATGATCTGTTGATTATCATCATTTTGGTTTTCGCGGTGTTTATCCTTAAGCCCACCTCTTTACTAACTTCTTCTACTTTGGCCATCAAGGCTATGATTTCTTCTTCTGACTCTCCCAAGAGCGTTGTATCGTCCGCATATCGGAGGTTCGATATTTTCCTTCCTCTAACGGCAATTCCGCCGTCCCAGTTGTATGCGGCCTTCCTGATGATCCATTCTCCATACAAGTTGAACAGTATCGGAGAGAGGATGTACCCCTGACGCAGCCCTCTGTACACTTTGAATCGATCACTTAATTGACCTTGCACTTTCACCTGTGTCTCTGCAGCCTTATAAAGATTGGCGATAAGGCGGGTAATGTGTTGCGGGGTTCCCATCTCTGTCATGATGCTCCATAAACTGTCCCATCTCACCTGATCGAAGGTCTTTTGATAGTCGACGAAGCACAGATATCCAGGTTTGTTAAACTCTCTTAGTTTTTCTATTATCTGTCTGATGTTTAAAATATGTTCCCTCGTGCCTCGCCCCGGCATAAATCCTGCCTGTTCTTGGGGGATTTCCGAGTGGACGTAAGCTTTCAGCCTCTCATGAATGATGTGGAGCAGTATTTTACTTGGATGGGAAATCAGAGCTATTGTGCGGTAGTTAGAGCAGAGTGTCGTTGGGCCTTTTTTGTGTATGGAAACAAATATAGATGTCTGTGGTAGCGTTATAGTTAAATCACTAGACTTTACTGTTTAGTAATAAAATATTTAATTCACGAGTGAGATGTGTACAGATTGATGGTCAATGAACGAACGAATGAAAGTTACATAATTTGTCGTATGTTTAATATGTTGTTATGTAAAGTGTTAAATCAATAAATGAAATGTGTGAAAATGGTTACAAATATATTTCATGAAGTTGGTAACAAAAATGATTTTGAAATCAGCCGCAGGAACGCCACAGTACTCCCCTCCCAGCGACGTACTACGTTGCGAATCTAACTTTCTTCCTTGGACCAGAATATGTTCTGAGTTGTTTTCTAAGTAAGGTTGACTGAGATGAATTGGAAGAAGAAGGAGAAGGAGACGTCATGATAATCACATCATCGCTGGTTTCTTTCGGTAGGAAGGCTGGTTTAAGACGTTCTGTGGTGATATTGACAATTTTTCCTGCAACATCGATTGCAAATAGATTATCATTAATTCTATTAACAATACGAAAAGGGCCAGAATAAGGAGGTTGAAGAGATTTCCTAACTGCATCTTCACGAATCCAAATATGAGTGCAATCATATAAATTTTTATGAAAGAAAGGTGTTTTTTTGTGATGATGTGCAGTAGGTCTTGATTTGATCTCTCTCATATGAATTCTATGCTTTTCGATGAAAATTTCAGGGTCAGATGGAAGATCCTCTTCAATGAAAAATTCTCCCGGAATTCTTAATGTAGATCCATAAAGCATCTCAGCAGGAGATGCATTCAAATCTTCTTTAAAGCAAGTACGAAGTCCAAGTAAAACTGTTGGCAAAATTTCAATCCAGTTTTCATTTGCGTGACACATAATAGCACTCTTCAATGTACGGTGCCATCGTTCCAGAATACCATTAGAAGCCGGATGATAAGCTGAGGTTCTAATACGCTCGCAACCAATTAGGTTGGTGAGAGCCTTAAATAATGCAGCTTCAAATTGAGGACCTTGGTCGGTTGTGATTGTCTGCGGAGCACCATACCTCGCAACCCAGTGCGTATAAAAAGCTGTAGAAACAGTATCAGCCGAAATTTCAGTAAGAGGGATTGCCTCCGGCCATCTAGAAAATCTGTCAATCATGGTTAAACAATAACGAAAATTTTGGCAAATAGGAAGAGGTCCAATCAAATCTAGATGAATATGCTGAAGACGTTGATCTGGAATAGCAATCTTTTGAGGAAGATTCTTGGTATGCTTTTGGATCTTGGCACGTTGACAAGGCAGACACGACCGAGCCCATTCTTTTATATCTTTCTTCATAGTTGGCCAAATAAATTTTTGTTGTATTAGTTTGCAGGTAGAACGACCACTTGGATGAGATAAACCATGAAAAACGTCAAAAATTTTCCTACGAAGCTGTTGAGGTACATAAGGACGGATATTAACAGTAGAGCAGTCACAGAAAATAGGCGTAGTCAGTAAGTACAAGTTTTTGAAGCTTGAGGGAAGAATTAGTGAGAAGTGTTTTCAATTCTTCATCTTCTTCTTGTAATTCTGCTAACTCTTCCAGAGAAACTATGATAGGCATCGAAACGGATTCAATTCTAGAGAGTGAATCTGCAACCACATTTTGTTTACCAGATATATGCTCGATGTTTGTTGAAAATTGAGCAATGAAATCAAGATGTCGGATCTGTCTGGGTGAAGCTTTATCCAATTTTTGTTGAAAAGCATAAATTAAAGGTTTATGATCTGTCCGAATAAGAATCTGACGTCCTTCAAGTATGTACCTGAAATGCTTGATGGCTAAATAAATACCAAGAAGTTCACGATCGTAAGTACTATAATTACGTTGAGTGTCGTCCAATTTCTTTGAGAAAAATGCGATTGGTTTATTAATTCCATCGATTATTTGTTCCAAAGATGCACCAACTGCAAAATCCGATGCGTCACAAGTGAGGATAAGAGGTACAGTTGAAGCCGGATGCGCTAAAGTTGTGACTCGTAAAGGTGCCTTTACATGGCAGCGTCAAGCGTCGAGCGTCGAGCGTCGAGCGTTAAGCGTCTGCGCAGAATATTGTTCCCCAGAATTATATTTATTTCATTTATTTTATTATGTAATAGATGTGTATGTGTGTGTGTGTGTTATTAATATTATTAATCAAAAATATATTATAAAACGTTATTACTCTGGCAATGTAAATTAAAATAAAATTATAATACAAATGCAGCAAGAGATTTTGGATGGTTGAAATATTCAAATAAATAAGACACAAAAAGAGATTCACAAATGATAAAACGACACAGTTTGAAAAACTATTGTTAAAAGTAGGAAATGATTTAAAGGAGTAGTATGTTATAAACATGCAGGAAAAAGAAATATGAAAATTATATCTCTTAATCCTTGATTAGATTCTAATATTCTGCTGGGGGGATAGTAACACGTTTTATATATATTTTGTTTAATAATAATATCTATTGTGTATAATGTAAATAAATATCAATTTTCAGTATTAGTAATGTGTATCAGAACATAATTTTTTTTATCTCGACCGAATTCATATCACTCATCATGCTATTAGCCGCAAGAAGCTGGAATCTATCTCATTCAGATTCCTGCGCAATGATTTCTGTGCAGACGCAGGCGCTCGACGCTCGATGCTCGATGCTGCCATGTAATGGCACCTTAAGAGTTCCTCTTTGCAATTTTTGAAAGCTTCTTCAGCTTCAAAAGTCCAAGTGACTAACCTTTTATCCCTTTTCCTGCTATCCTTAAGATAATCCGTAAGAACTGCCTGATGTGATGCAGCATTTTTCAGACAACGACGGTAAAAGTTGATAATACCTATAAATCTTCTTAACTCATGAATTTTTTTAGGTTTTTTATAATCAATAATGGCTTTAATCTTTTCAGATGTCGGTTTAATTCCTTGCATGGAAACTAAATAGCCAAGGAAAGAAATTTCATCCTTACCAAACAGACATTTGGACAAATTAATCGTCATGCCGAATTGTTTAAGCCGAGAAAACACAGTACGAAGATGTTTGGCATGTTCTTTCTCATTTAAAGAAGCAATTAAGATATCATCAAGATAACAGACACAAAAATCAAGTCCAGATAATATAATATTCATAAGACGCTGAAAAGTCTGAGCAGCATTACGCAAACCAAAAGGCATTACAAGAAATTCAAAAAGGCCGAATGGTGTAGTAACAGCTGTTTTTGGTATGTCCTCTTTTGCAACTGGCACTTGGTAATAGGCTTTAACTAAATCAATCTTAGAAAATATATTTTTACCGTGTAAACCAGCAGTGAAATCTTGAATGTGAGGAAGCGGGTATCGATCTGGAACAGTAGCTGCATTTAAAGCTCGATAGTCGCCGCAAAGTCTCCATGAGTTCGGTCCGTTTTTAGGAACCATGTGAAGTGGAGCTGCCCAGGTGCTGCTTGACGGTCTACAAATTCCTTGTTCCACCATAAAATTAAATTCGTCTCTTGCAAATTTTAATTTTTCCGGTGACAACTTGCGAGGAGTTGAAGCAATTGGTGGTCCTTTCGTAATAATATGATGCTCAATTTGATGAATCTTGTTTGTTGATATAGGAGCAAAATGAGTTAATTCAGGGAATTCAGCAAGGATCTTATGGAAAGGTGAGTCAGGAAATGTAGTGCAAATTGACAAGTGATTAACTTTAGATAGTTTTCCTTTAAATGAAAGACCGGTAACACTATCTAGAAGTTTTTTGTTCTTAATGTCAACTAAAATTCCATAATGACTCAAAAAATCTGCGCCCAATATAGGTCTCTGAATATCCGCAATGCAAAATTTCCATTTAAAAATTCTTCGTAATCCAAGATTTACAGTTAACATTTTTATACCGTAAGTATTAATCTTGGTTCCATTAGCTGCATAAAGCTTGAAAGAAGCAACTTGAGCTTTTGAAACAAATCTTTTTGGAATCAAAGAAATATCAGCTCCTGTATCAACAAGAAAATTAAGTCCTGAAGTTTTATCAGAAATAATGAGGCGATTGTTAGGTGAACCGTTGTCAGCCGCCTCACAACTCAACGGTGAAGCTAGTTTTCCTGCCTTTCGACCAAAGATTTAGACATATCACAAGATATTGTACATTTAAAAGCTTTAGCACCAAATTTCTTATGATAAAAACAAATTTTTTGGTTATCCTTATCAGATTTACTCCTAGAAGATGATCTAAATCTTTTTCTTTCCTTGTATCTAAATTTAGATCTGCTGCGTACACGTCTAACTTCTAGAGCTGCAATTCTTCGCTCGAGATCAACAAAATTCGAAGTGTCTTTTCCTGCCGAGGAAGCTATTGTTGCTACATGTAGGTTAGTTTCTCGGTCCAAAATTTTATCAGCTAGTTCAGCAAGCTTAACTAAAGGACAATCGTCCACAGCCGCTAAAGTAGCTTGAACTTGCGAAGGTAATCTTTGCAACCAAATTGAATGTAATACATTTTCCGAAATCGCTCCTCCCTCTAACTGTTTAATTTCGCGTAGCAAATCCGACGGTTTCTTGTCATTCAGCTCAACACCAGCTAACAATTGACGAAGACGTTTTTCCTCCGAATCAGTAAACCGATTAATCAAAACGTTTTTAACATGAAGATATTTATCTTTTTCAGGAGGATTTTCAATCAAATCAGCAATAGCCAACAAAGCTTGCTCATCAAGATGCCGTATAACCGAGCTATACTTAACATCATCTGAGCGGATCCGAAAAACCAAGAATTCGCTTTCTAATTGAGCAAACCACAATTTAGGCTGCTTATGCCAAAAATTCGGCAATTTAACAAGGCGAAATTCGTTAGAATGGATCTCGTTTGGCTGATCTTGTTGACGAGGCTCATTACTGGCAAGAGTTTGTGTCGGATTCGTCAAACGTTGATGATGATCTCCAGCCGATGGAACTGATGCTGACGCTGTAGGATTCGAAGTCGAAGATTCGTCCAAAGGCATCGTCAAACTCTGTCAATACTCTGCGTTGTGAATTTCAGAAGTCTAGTAGTTCGCTGTCCTTGGAAATCCGATGACTCGAAAATCTCGTCGACTCGAAGAACACAAGCCACAAACCACACAAGAATCACAGCGGAACTCGAAACTCGATGGCTCACTAAATTCGCGGATCACTGATTCAAATTCGCCACGCTTGAACGTGAATTCTCGAAAGCCCGTTATCACGTCGGGGTCACCAGTTGTGGTAGCGTTATAGTTAAATCACTAGACTTTCCTTTTTACTAATAAAATATTTAATTCACAAGTGAGATATGTACAGATTGATGGTCAATGAACGAACGAACGAATGTTACATAATTTGTCGTATGTTTAATATGTTGTTATGTAAAGTGTTAAATCAATAAATGAAATGTGTGAAAATGGTTACAAATATATTTCATGAAGTTGGTAACAAAAATGATTTTGAGTTCAGCCGCAGGAACGCCACACCGCGATGTACTCGATTTGGTGGTATCGTCTGCGTCTCCCGTGTCACCGGACGTGTTGGTGAAGCTGGGAGCGGCGATAATAGAGGCGGTGCCGTCCAGGCTTCCCTGGGTGACGTGTAGCGTTTCAAGCGTATGTTCCACGTCTTGAGGATGAACCGTGTGGGCCGCGTTAGTTGAGGCGGCTCCAAGTCTAGCGGGATTAGCTTCCACGGAAGTAGGCTCCACCCTACGCGTTTCTCCTTTGGAAGCGGCTCCGGCGACTGTGGGCTCTCTGTTCCTCCTGTCCGCTCGTTGCCCGGTGATTTGGGCGGCGGTCTGGACCGTGGAAGGCTGCACTGTGTATTTGCCTTCGGTGTCAGTCTCCTGTGCACAAATGCTTGGCGGCGGATTTCTCCGCTCTATACGTGTCTTTGCTTCGGGATGTACTCTCCGTTAGCTGAGCGACGACTCTTCGTCTGGGCAGTGATGCCAGAAACGGGTCCCGCGGCTCACGGCTCAGCAATGGAAGGGGTAACGCACACAAGCGCGAACCGCGTACATGTGCCACATGTACGCGGCTCGCGCTTGTGTGCGTTACCCCTTCCATTGCTGAGCCGTGAGTTGCGGGACCCGTTTCTGGCATCACTGCGTCTGGGCCTACTGCGCGGCCTTATAAGCCCCACTCAACGGATCCCACTCACTGTTAGCGGCTCGGAATGGTCGCCGCGTCGCGGTGAGCTCTTGCGGCTCGTTTCGCTCCTGCGCGCGAGCTCCGCGCGCCCTGCGCGTCGGAGTACGTCGGCGCATATATCGGGTGGTCGTTTCGACCTTGTGGTGGTTCGTCGAACCGCCACAGTTAGTTCTCTCTCGGCGCAGAAGGACAGGAGCCGTTCGCCTCTCCCGTTCCTCTCTCCCAGGCCGGCTCTTCCCAGGACCCTTCGGAGGTGATCGTCGGTTGGTCCGAGGGATCCCACTTTGGCATTGAAGTCTCCAAGTACCATCGTCATTTCCCTTGTTGGCGTTCTTAGAATTTCTTTTTTTAGAGCCATGTAAAACTCTTCGAATTCATCCTCCGCGGCCTCGCTTGTTGGAGCGTAGGAGTAGGAGTAGGAGACCTGTATGACGTTGAGGTTCATGAGCCTGGTGCAGTGATGCCAGAATGGCCACGCTAGCAACACGCAACCGTAGTGGAGGGGATGACGCACACAAGCGCAAACCGCGTACGTGTGAGCTCGGCGCTTCGGCTGGCTTCGGATAGCGGAAGAGGACAGATACTGTTTTCTGTCTCTCTCCTTCTTATCGAGCCGACACGAGTACCGCCAACCGAGCGGTACATGTCACACGTCGCTTGGTCGCTTCTCGATTGTCGCTTCTTGCTATGCATTACATGTTTTTTTCAGCCTTTTTGTATGAGATATATTATCTATTATATATCTATTATATAATATATTTATGATTAAGATACGTATATATTAGGTGCACAAATAAGTTTCTGCCGTTTGATAAAAGTTGGCGCCACCAGTAAGTTATGGTTAAAATTGTCAAATGTAAAACGTCCTTATCGTAAGATTGGACATGAGTCAATAACATAATCTTAAAATATTAGTGATTTTTTATCAGTATAATATATTCTTTTGTGTGCGAAAATGTCGAGTTTTGAGCCGAATAAGCGTCATTTGCGGGAACTTTTGATTTACTTCTTCAATTTGAAGAAATCTGCAGCTGAGGCGTATCGATTGCTTGTAGAAGCATATGGTGAGGCTGCCTTAAGTGAGAGAAGTTGTCGTGAGTGGTTTCAAAAGTTTAAGAACGGTGAATTTGACATCGAAGACGAAGAACGTAGCGGAAGGCCGAAAGTGTATGAAGACGCGGAATTGGAAGCATTATTGGATCAAGATTCGTGCCAAACGCAAGAAGAACTTGCACTTACATTGGGAGTGACTCAACAAGCAATTTCACATCGGTTGAAATCATTGGGATTGATTCAAAAACAAGGAAATTGGGTTCCATATGAACTGACGCCGAGAAACGTTGAACGCCGATTGTTCACATGTGAAATGCTGCTTGCCAGGCATAAACGAAAGGGTTTTCTGCACCGTATAGTCACTGGTGATGAAAAATGGATCCACTATGATAATCCAAAAAGGAAGAAATCATGGGGACCATCTGGCCATGCTTCAACATCTACAGCTAAGCCAAATATTCATGGAAAAAAACTCTTGTTATGCATTTGGTGGGATCAGCTTGGTTTCGTGTGTTATGAGTTGCTCAAACCGAACGAAACCATTACTGGGGCTGTCTACCGAACACAATTGATGAGATTGAATCAAGCACTCAAGGAAAAGCGCGCCCACTACTCCAGACACGACAAAGTTATTCTCCTGCATGATAATGCTCGTCCACATGTTGCGGCGCCAGTCAAAACCTATTTGGAAACACTCAATTGGGAAGTTTTACCCCACCCGCCGTATTCACCAAACATTGCTCCTTCTGATTTCCACATGTTTAGATCGATGGCGCATGGCCTGTCTGAGCAACACTTCACATCATATGAAGATACCAAAAATTGGGTCGATTCGTGGATAGCCTAAAAACATGAAGCATTCTTCCGACGCGGTATCCGTATGCTGCCAGAAAGATGGGAAAAAGTAGTGGCAAGCGATGGACAATACTTCAAATAAAACATTAGGTTCCGTTCTTTCACAATAAATGCCCAGTTTTTGATAAAAAACGGCGGAAACTTATTTGTACACCTAATAAATTACTTAAAGTTTTTAATCCACGTAAAAATGCATTTTAAATCGGTGATTTAAAAGAAGGAATATCCATGTGGAGATAACAAAAGGAAAAATCATACATTTTATTGTACGAGAAATGTATCGATTTTCCGACAAATGATTAAAAATAATGAGAAGTACTATAAGAAATTTTAAATATTTAAAAAATATGTCATATAATAATATTTATCTTTAGTTTCTATACATACATATTTACAATATCATTACAATACACAAACGTATATACGGACCACATTTATACGTTTGTGTCGTTGTCAAACGATATTGAATGATGATTTGCCACACCACCTATATGAGGTACCACCAATGGCGCGTAAGATTTTTTTAACGTGGAACTTCGCCTGTAGCCATATCATACCACATTATAATATATAATATGCTCTATTTTATATGAAGAAAAAAAGGATAAAGGAAAACAATTTTTAAATAATTATTCCCCAATTATATATTATTTTTTATTAATTTTTATTTTATTATTTAAAAAATATATAAGTATATTTATTGAAAAATATAATTTTTAATTATTGTGGGACTACTATGGCCCCACGCATTTCTTGCTCGGCCAGAGACACCTCTTCCTCGGGCGCCAGGGACACCTCTTCCTCGGCCGCCCCTTCCTCGGCCACTGCCTCTATTTCTTCTGCCTCCCCGCTGGTAATACCAGCGGGCGCGGGATCGGCCGCCTGCTCTTTTTGGATGTGTTTCTGAAAAAATAGATATATGCATATTTATTAATATTTTAATGAAAAAGGATAAATAATAAAAATATACCATTTTCATTCATTTCCTCCGGCTGTGGCTGCAGCTCCTGCTGCTGCTGCTGCTGCTGCTCCTGCTTCTGTTGCAAATATTGCAATTGTTGATGCAACAGCTGTTGCCTCTCTTCTTGCAATTTTTGTTGATGCAACAACTGTTGCATCAACTGTTGCAAATTTGCCGCATCTCCATTTATTTCTTCTATAAAAATAAAATATATTATGTAAGAGAAAAGAGAAGATAAAAATTAAATATTAAACTTTCTTAAAAAATACAAATAATAATAATTTGATTTACTTACGGGACATGACGATACGTTGTGTGCGATGTTTCACAGAGAACTGAAGCACTCGACATTATTTAAGTTGTTTTATACGCCGCGCATTTGTTTTATACGTTGTACTGCTACTGTTTCACGGCGCTTCTGTAAGATAATCTTGTTGCTCTTTGCGAGTCAACGTATTTTTTTAATACGTGTCTTGTAAAATCTTGGTACCCAAGAAGCTGAAGCAATTGTGATTGTAAGTTATTTCAAATATCTATATTTATTTCTATATTTCTATATTATTTCTATTAATTTTTTTATTATTAATCTTTCCTTTTATTCATTCTTCTTTCGTTCTTTGTTTCTATCGACTTTTTGTTATAAAAATGTGTGATGAATTAAGAAAAAAATCTAAGCGAAGCTTTTCAGAAGCTTGGCTTAGTGATGATAGAATTAAATGTTGGATACGTAAAGTATCTTCTGATGATGGTTTTTATCATTGCATCATATGTAATAAAAATATTTTGTGCAACACACATGTTTTAAGACATGCGAATTCTGCGTGTCACAAAAATAATATTAAAGAGAATACTTTATTAGATAATATTGATATAAGTTCACATAAAAATATATCAAAATCTAAATATAAATTTGAAGCACAATGGCTAGAGATCGAATTATTTCAGCCATGGTTACGTGAAATATCAGATGGCATTAATACATTTTTTTGCTCATTTTGTAATAAATCTATGATTGGTGATTTATCTCACATTTATCGTCACGTAGAATCTGAAGCACATATAAAAATATGTAAAGAAAAGAAGACAGAAACAATGAACATGGATGAAAATATCAACATGATGGATGACTCACTTTTGCCGTTTAAAGACCGGAAAAAATCAGCAGAAATTCGATATGCCGCGTTAATTGCTGATAAGAATATTTCGCATCAAACGGCAAAAGATATCCTTAACTTTTTTCAACAAATAGGAAAAGATCCTAACGTATTAAAAAGTGTGAGTATGGGTCGAGCAAAATGTAAAAATATTATTTCGAATGTATTGTGTCCGGTCGAGACGAACCGTGTGGTCAACAGCATTCAAAATACTAAATTTTCCATTTTTATTGATGAAACATCTGATATTTGTAATGAAAAATGGATGACGTTTCTTGTACGGTATGTTGATCCTAAAACATTAGACATTCGCACGCAATTAATTGAATTAATTAATATTGACGCAAAAAATAGTAGCGCGGAAAAATTATTTAATGCATTTAGATGTGAAATGTGGAAATTAAACATTCCATTTGGAAATATTGTTGCCTTGTCATGCGACAATGCATCTGTCATGACAGGTAAACATCTCTCATTTTTAAAAAAGTTAGAAGAATTTTGTACAAATTTATTAACATTTCCATGTCCATGCCATTCCGCGGCATTAGCTGCACATGCTGCATGTGCTAAAATACCGGAATATTGCGAGGAGTTTTTGAAAAAGATAGCAAATTATATTAATAGTAGTCCTAAGCGTGCTGCTATTTATGAAGAATTTACTGAATGTTTTCAGGAAACAAACCGTAAAATTTTAAAATTATCTACTACACGATGGCTATCTCACCATTCATGTGTTGTGAGACTTCTTGATTTTTGGGATACTACGAAGCTTTTTTTGACTGAAATGGTTATAAGTGAAAAAACTAAATCAGGAGACAATTTATTATCTGTGATGGAAAATCCGGATGTAAAAGCATATTTGTTATTTTTAAAGCATATTTTAAATTTTTTAAATTCTTTTAATGCATTTTTTTCAAGCTGTGGGAACAAGAGTTTACTTGTTGCAGTCAAAGTCATTGGAACTTTTAATAAGAATTTCCAAACATTTTTTGAAACCAGAGCTTGTAAAAAATGTATGTAATAATTTTAAATTTTCTGAAAAAGAAAACCATAAATCTTCAAATGATATAAATTTAGGATATGAATGTGAAGAATATCTCGAAAGTTTAATGAAAAAAGGACACGCAGACATAATTGGAAATGTTCAAGATAATTGTCTGCAATTTTACGCTACTGCTGCCGAGGAAATTAGTAAAAGATTGCCCATTAAAGATAAATTTTTATGTAAATTAACAGTTTTCCAATTCAACACAGCATTATGTAGTATTGACAGAGAAACATCATTTAATGATGTTTCTTTTATTGCTCAAACCCTCGGTGGCTTTGACGAAAATGCTTTAAAAAAAGAGTGGCATACTTTACATCTAGATTTTACAACAGCAGAAAAAGAACATCTTTCAAAATTAAACTTTGATGAAATGTGGAAAGAAATTTTGAAACGTACATATCCCAATATGAAGTCTCTTTTGAATGCTGTTAGATCACTTCCAAATTCAAATGCCGACCCAGAAAGAATGTTTTCTTTGCTATCAGATTTAAAAACAAAAAAAAGAAATAAGCTTTCGTCTGCATGTATAAACGCTAGTTGTGTGTTAAAATCAGCATTAAAAGCAAGAAAAGAAACAGTTTTAGATATGAAGATAAATGAAAACCATTTGTCTCTCATGTCGTCAGACAAATTATATTCTATTTGTCCTAAGAAAAAGAGCAGTTTAACACTATATGCTGCTGATAATGATATTGCTAGTACTTCGGTTACTAATATGCAATAATAACGTTTAAAATAAAATAAATAGTATTATTTATGGCATTATTATTTATATAATACAATAAAGAGCTTTTCTCGCGTTATGATATGTTTGTAAAACAAATTTTGTCTGTAATAGACATCATACTTGTAAAAGCAAATGTGCAAAAAAATTATTGTCACTAATTGACATCACACTTGCAAAGCAAGTGTGTAAAATATTATTGTCACTAATTGACATCACACTTGCAAAAACAAGTGTGTAAAAAAATTATTGTCACTAATTGACATCACACTTGCAAAAACAAGTATGTAAAAAAATTATTGTCACTAATTGACATCACATTTGCAAAAGCAAGTGTGCAAAAAATATTCTATAAATGACAGATACAACAGAGCATATTATATAATCTAATGTGGTATGATATGGCTACAGGCGAAGATCCACGTTAAAAAAATCTTACGCGCCATTGGTGGTACCTCATATATAGGTGGTGTGGAAAATCATCATTCAGTATTGTTTGACAACGACACAAACATATATATGTGGTCCGTATATACGTTTGTGTATCGTAACGATATTGTAAATATATATGTATAGAAACTAAAGTTAAATATTATTATATAACATATTTTTTAAATATTTAAACTTTCTTATAGTACTTTTCATTATTTTTAATCATTTGTCGGAAAATCGATACATTTTTCATACAATAAAATGTATGATTTTTCTTTTTGTTGTCTCCACACGGATATTCCTTCTTTCAAATCATCGATTTAAAATGCATTTTTACGTGGATTAAAAACTTTAAGTAATTTATATACGTATCTTAATCATAAATATATTATATAATAGATATATAATAGATAATATATCTCATACAAAAAGGCTGAAAAAAACATTTAAGGCATAGCAAGAAGCGACAATCGAGAAGCGACCAAGCGACGTGTACCGCCCGGTCTTCGTGCCGGCTCGATAAGAAGGAGAGAGACAGAAAACAGTATGTCTGTCCTCTTCTGCTGTCCAAAGCCAGCCGAAGCGCCGAGTTCACACGTACGCGGTTTGCGCTTGTGTGCGTCATCCCCTCCACTACGGTTGCGTGTTGCTAGCGTGGCCATTCTGGCATCACTGGCCTGGTGTTTATTTTTATTGATATTATCCTGCTGTTTACGCAGTGATATCCTAGTACAAGTTTTGCAATTTTTTGATTGACTATGATTGCTACTCCTTGCCTGCTCAGTGTCTCGTGGCCCGAGAAGTACATTGTGTTACCGCTTGTCGTCCTGAAGTGTCCGCTGCCCTTAAGATGTGTCTCCGACAGCCCGGCTATTTTGCAGGAGGATATTTCACTGTCGACTATCTGCAATTAAATATTGTATGATGATCAATAATACTAGGATAATAGATAACAAAGTGAATAAATACAAAATACGTCAGACTGATGCCTGCTAGACTTGATAATTTGTTGCTTTGTTACTATCGATACTCCGTGTATCATAATATTGATTTCCATTTCTTTTCTTCTGTAAAAAACTATATAATATATATTTTTTAGATTATTGTATACCCATACAGCACCGAAAGATTGCAGAAACGTTGCATAGACCTTACATTGAAACATTGTAATATTGTATGAAAGTTGCGAAATGTTTCTGCAATGTTACTGCAAACCTGCGGCAACGTTGAAATCTCCGCCCTTAGAAATATTACAATGTAAGACTACAGTAATGTTACGGTGCAATGTATTTGTAATATTGAAATGGAAATGAACTATTTTTATTTGTAATAAAATTTTTTTACATATATTTACAATTTGTAATATGTAATTATAGTTTGAAAAAAACATAAATATTTTAAACATATTTCTTAAAATATAATCATTTAATAAATAAATGTATGTAATGATGTATCATAAACTTTAAAAAATAGTAAAAAAAAACAAATCCTTCAGATTGGAACCCCGATCTGCGTCGTGAGAGACCAAGCGTTTTCCAATCATCCACCGTGCACTATTGAAATAAACATCAATGTTATCGGTACTTGTAGTATATTTACGTAAGATTATGTTAATCCCTTTTTACATTAAAATTATTATTTAGCATTGCTCTTTACGATTTATACTCTTTGTTTTAAGAATGGGAAAGGGAAAAACAGTTTTTAATGCAGATATCTTGTACGACATAAAAAATATAATTTTATTGTACATAAAGTTTAATGAAAATTATAAAAACATATACAAAAAGCTATTTAATCCGAAATATTCTCTTTTTTCTACAATTGTTTTATCAAACAAAATTCGGTTCATTGAAGTATTAATCTTTTTTTTCTGCTCTATCGCGAGAATAACATATATATATATATATATATATATATTCTAGACATATAATATTACGTAAAATTATTTCATTAAAATAGCACATATTGATGTTTATAGTATATATACTATAAAATAAATATTAAAAAAAAAGATTAATACTTCAATAAACCAAATTTTGTTTGATAAAACAATTGTAGAAAAAAGAGAATATTTCGGATTAAATAGCTTTTTGTATATGTTTTCATAATTTTAATTAAACTTTATGTACAATAAAATTATATTTTTTATATCGTACAAGATATATGCATTAAAAACTGTTTTTCTCTTTCCCATTCTTAAAACAAAGAGTATAAATCGTAAAGAGCAATGCTAAATAATAATTTTAATTTAAAAAGGGATTAACATAAATCTTACGTAAATATACTACAAGTACCGATAACATTGATGTTTATTTTAATAGTGCACGGTGGATGATTGGAAAACGCTTGGTCTCTCACGGCGCAGATCGGGGTTCCAATCTGAAGGATTTGTTTGTTTTTTTTTTTTACTATTTTTTAAAGTTTATGATACATTATTACATACATTTATAATGTTTAATAAATAAATGTATGTAATGCAGTGCCTACCAAAAGTTCCGGGCCACCTAAATAATTTTTGAATGGTTTGAAATATAGGATTGAAAATAGGGATACAATGGGATCACAAAGTCTATTATTTAACCACAAAAACACCCACCTCTACACCCGAGGGCATATTCTGACAATAGAAATGTACTAAAAGTTGTTTGGTTTGAACTCAAATGTCAATGCCCGTATGCCGGCGACCTATAATATGCAGTAGTTGATGTTTCCTCAGAGAGTTCTCACTTGTAAACTCATTATTTCACGCGGTCGCTTGTGAATTTTCGAGAGCGCTTGTCTAATATCTTTTCTGCTTTAGTATTTTTCATTTTAGTACATTTTTGAAAATGCATTTAACTGATATGGAAAGGATCACTGTATTGATGATGAGAGGGTATCGCGACAAAATAAGGTGCTATCGAGAAGTAACGGATTTATTCAATGCCACATATCCTGACCGTGAACCAATTTCAAAGTCAACTGTTGAAAGAACTGTTGGTCGTTTCCAAAGAACCGGTGTAATTAAAGATGCGCCTAGATCTGGAAGACCCAAAAATGCTAATAATGACGAAAAAGCTTTGAATGTTCTGCTAACTGTATACGATAATCCCCATAGATCGGTCTCGAGAGCACCTCAAGAAAATGATATTAGTACAACATCAGTCCATCGAATTTTGAAGAAGCATCACTATCATCCTTACAAAATACATCTAGTCCAGGAGCTATCCGAAGACGATTATGACAGAAGAGTGGAATTTTGCGACACAATGATGACACGACTTGCTGATAATCGTCAGTTTTTCAACTGGATCTGTTTTTCTGACGAAGCAACATTTGAATTAAACGGTTCTGTAAATCGACAGAATATGAGGTATTGGGCAAATGAAAATCCGCATTGGATGAGAGACAGTCACACGCAGTATCCTCAGAAGGTTAACGTTTGGGCCGGAATAATGATTAATCGTATTATAGGACCGTTTTTTATTGAAGGAAACATAAATTCTCAAAATTATTGCAATTTGCTAAGACACCAAGTGATACCGGCTATTCAGGATATTGCTGGAGAAGCTTTCCACAATGTTTGGTTTTAGCAGGATGGGGCTCCGGCTCATTTTTCTCTGGAAGCTCGAAATATTCTCAACGATGTTTTTACTGATCGATGGATTGGTAAAAGGGGCACAATAGAATGGTCATCGAGATTACTAGATCTGACCCCATTAGACTTTTTTTACTGGGGGTATTTGAAAACAAAGGTCTATGAGACTAGGTCCGAAAATTTAGAAGAGCTGCGGGAAAAAATAGTGAATGTTTCAAATTCAATCACACCCAATTTTTTAACTAACGTTATCGATACGTTTTACATTTGCTTAGGACACTGCCAAGTTGTCGAAGGACATCAATTTGAACATTTGATAAAATAATTAGTGTTTTTATTCCTTCACATACACCAGTGTTCCCATCCCGGTCTTGCCTTAGTTGGCAGGACACGCTAGCGGTCTTGCCTTGGTTGGCCGGACACGCACGCACACACACACACACACACAAACAGAGAGGATTTGGAGTCATTAAATACGGCGGAAGTGACGAACCGCGCGGTTCTTATTTCTGTTGTGACACACACACACACACACACACACAAACGCGCGCGTGCGCAAAATCTCAATAGAAATATTCAAATTATCATAACTCTGCGAGAAAAAATCGTAGAGACCTCGGCGACCTCGCGTTGTTTTCGTCTCGGAAAGCCCTTTTGAACGAGCCCTCACTCAACTCCACATGCCATTTAAGATTTTTTGGATCCCCCCTCCACCGTCCCCTGCGGGTGTAGAGGTGGGTGTTTTTGTGGTTAAATAATAGACTTTGTGATCCCATTGTATCCCTATAAATTTCAATCCTATATTTCAAACCATTCAAAAATTATTTAGGTGGCCCGGAACTTTTGGTAGGCATTGTATATGTTTTAAATGTGTGCAGCTTAATTTCTTCATATATAACATATATAAGACATTTCTACTTACCGTGGTAATAAGAAATTATAATATGCACTTATTTAAACTTTTAATATTAACACAACCACATTTGATTGACAGTTGTCAGACTGTACGTGTGACGTTTGTATTCTAACATGGCGGCTATTTTAATCGATCAATCAGGAAGTGGAACAAGTTGGCGCCTCTCTGATAATCTAGGACTCTACTTTTAAATAACTCGTAGCATACCATGATATTCGACAAAGAAAATTGCATTCCGACGAATATGACAATGATTTATCGTTGCGATAAATATACTTTTCGTTCGTATTTATACTTGCGAATAGTCTTATCTCGCCACCATCGTACACATTATCGCAAAAGTTTCCATAGTTGTTACCGTCATCGTTATCATCGATGCCGATTTCTTCTCGTTTATCGATCAAATTCGCTCTCATCGACAATCACATCTAATTATTACGAACAATGGATATCGTTAAAAAATTTTTTAACGGGCGATAAGGAGCAAATGCAGTAAATAAAGACGCAAGCGAATGATTGTACAAAGTCATTAATTATAATTGTAAAATATACGTTTCGATCTCAGTTTAGACCATGTTCAGCATGTCTGACATGCTGCACAGCTATAGAGATATCTAAGCAGTATAATCAGCTTCATAAAAAAAATTATTTTCTATAAATCTGACGCACTATCATCTGCGTCCAGCTCTTATTTGCCCGCGAATTTTTAAGTTATAATTTCACTTAAGAATCTTATTAAGTTAACCTTTCACGCTAGCTAAAAGATGGCATTAATTTTATTAGTTATTTATATATAAGGCAAATGAGAAGTATCGTGAGTGAGGGGTCTGAATAATTTACTTATTGTTAGAGGTAAAAGCAGTCGCCCAGCAAGCGAAAGACTCGGGTTCGATTCCCAATTCAGCGATTTTGCCTCGATATTTTTCTCGCCTTTGTTTCTTTAGGGGGGTAAAGAGCAAATATTATAAATCTTGAATTGAAATTTATTAGTACTCTTGATATAAGAAAACATACAAGATACAAGAAAATTTCGTGTCCTGTGCACAGTATAATCAGCTTCATAGAAAAAATTATTTTCTATGAATTTGACGCACTACCATCCACGTCCGGCTCTTATTCGCACGCGAATTTTTAAGTTGTGATTTCAATTGAGAGCCTTATCCATTTCTTAACTTATATATTTAATGTATGTATAATATTTAGTTTACATAAGAGTAAAGTTAATGTAAAGTAATGTAATGTAAAGATAATGTAAGATTAATGTAAGATAATCGTAAAAATAAATTATAAAAAATTGTAAGATTAAATATAAAGTTTATGTATTTTTATCTTTTAAATTTTCACATGTAAATTCTAATAGTTTAATTTGCCATTCTTCGTTCCTGGCCTATCAATTTATATTCTATCAATAGTGTTGCTTATTTGGGGGGCTTTAGCTCCTTCAGCAACTTCTTTGCCTCAGCTAGCATCTGTAAAGATGTATTATTATTTATTAAAATAAAGTTAAGATGCTTTTTACATTAATTTACAACACCAACCTTCGCCGCTTTAGCATGCTTGTCTGCTATTTCAGAAAATTCCCGGGCATTTTTAGTTCTCAATTTTTCAATAGCATTCTAAACGTCAAATAAAAAAAATAATTGTAAATGTAATATTGTAAATATATTTCATAAAAATATATGTTCCCGTGTGTAACAGCACAGATCATGCAAAAAGAAAGAAAATTTTTTACTTTTTTGCTTACATTCCGTTCTTTGGAAAAACTATGAGGAACATTTGTAAGGCCTTTCACATTTTTATATTTGCTTAGCCCCAAAATTTTTTTTTCCTGTTTTGTTAACTTCATCTTATTAAGATTATTCTTTCTGATTGCTTTTTTTTGTTTTTTAACTTTTTTTAATACTTTACATTTTTGATCCCGCCATGTCTATAACAAAATAGAAATATTGTCATTAAATAAAACATAATGCTATTATATACATATTATATATACTTACATTTTGCCAGGATTTTACATCTTTTTTCTTCCCATTTGGCCCTAATGCATTTAAACGTTTGGCTAGTTTTTCCCAATCTTTTTGAAATTTTTCATGACCATTTGAAACGGACAATTTGCCCAATGTAAGATGTGGATGGCGCCCCAAATAAGTTACTAAAGCCTCTATTTGGTCTTTAGTAGCTCTCCCTTGATAATTGTTTTTTCTGAAAAAGATATTAATATATGTATGTTTAGATTTCTAATTTTTTACTATACGCTATAGTTTATTATATATACTGAATATAATACCGTATAAAAAAAAGGTTTAATAATAAATGTCTATACTGCGTTCACGGAGAGAACAACCTCGCTTTTCGTCCGGTTCGGTCAGATCCCGCCCGATCGACCGCCCATTTTGCCCCCTCTATGCTGTCAATATTGGTCTTGCAGCTTGCAGATCCGGCTAATTGACAAAGGAGACCCGCGCATTCCGTAATGAATTCTTTCAAACATTAGAAAGTTAATATGATCGATACGCATACGGCATTGAAGTAACGCGCTGAAGTCTCTCACCTAATCCCCACTCCGCCCAAAGCTGCGCGAAGCGAGGTTGTTCTCTCCGTGAACGCAGTATACGTTATAATAAAAATTCTATTAAATTTTTACTCTTTGATTTTTGTACATTATATAAGTACTGTTAGGTTATATCAAGAGATTATGCTGACACAATACGGCCTGCTGAATGCAATTAATAATAATTAATAATATTATTTCTTTGCTAAAATTTCTCTATGTATAAGTTGTTTTATATGTACTTACTTGAACATTGTATTTATTATGACTTGTATTCTATAACTACCGCAATCACAGTTTTCTTTAGTGTCCCTTTAACTCATTCAAAAGAATAAATCAAAAAGAAAATTGATTGGCTGATTACTACAGCAATGGAGTTATATCAATGTGATATATTCGTTACAGTAACGATGTCGGAATTCTACTCTGTATCGATACCGTATTGTTAGGCTGAGTTATAGAATAGGTTCGTCGTTATAGTGTCGTTAACGCAAGCAACGATCAACGCTACATAACGCTAATGACACTATCGTTAAAAAGTTAGAGGATAGATCTATTGGTGTGCGTATAACATAGGCGTAAAATTTCAGACCACCGGACACAAACGCCTCAATGTAGCTACCGCGGTGTAGCTCTCAAGTTCATATCGTTCAGAAAATTCCCCGTACGCGTTCGTACTCATACGGATTACTTGTGCTTACATAAATGTACGAATCAGTATCGTAATATAACACGCGACGTTCTAAATACGTTCTAAATATTTGTACAATTTTAAGCATGCTTGCGCAGTCGTGTATGCAGCTATTATGACGGCCATTGTTATCGGCGATGGCACGATAGTTTCTTGTCGCAACTGCCACGAAACATATTGTTGCGTCCCTGCGGGTCGTCTGTGGCGGTTATTCCCGAATCTGCTGTACCCGTCTCCGGGAGAACATCCCCAAACACGTTGCTAAGGGTTGTTGTTAAACAACGGCGGACATCTTGAGAGAGATCGGCCATCTTGAAGTCTTGGGACGGATGTCATTCCGTTCGGACATATTCGTTATTACGATTACTGTTATTACCCGTTCCGTGTTCCTTGTTTAATTGTGTTCTGTGTTATTATTAAAGTTCCTTTTGTTCTTTTAAAAGAGTGTTAATTAATTATTTACATCGCGGTACGCGAGTGCCGGTTGTGTCGCGCGTGTTCGAGTAATATCGAATTCGATCCGCGGACGCAACAATATTATCTCATTGTTCACAGATAATATATCTCGTGCTCGGTGCTCGTTAATAATGTTGCCAAACATTGATGCGTTTTAACGACTTCAGTGTTTGGCAAATTGAATCGTTAGCCGAATTTCCCCCAAAATAAATTCAAACAAAGTTTCGCGACCGAACATAAACCGGAATTCTGAGCGATGTTACGTTTATCGAGAACAATACCTTCGGTTTCTTCGTATTCCCGCAGATATTGTTCTTTAGCGTCATCGCCGCATTTCCCCGACTATCCGCTTGCTTCTTGTTTTAACTATAAGAATGTGTTTATATATTCGGCGAACAATCCATTTCACCATGTCGTACGATTAAATTGACCAATTTTATATTGCCAAATTTCACTTACAGACGTCACAAGATAACCCTTTTCGACAGTCTTACGTAATTCGTAGAATACCCATGTATCCTCGAATTCGCGCTCGCTAGCGTTATCGTGCGTACATGATGTCTGCAAAAATATTTCGCAACAACTGCACCGCAAACGCAACATAAGACGGAAAGCAATTTTCCGTGCACGCGATACGGGAGTACTGCGGGTGAAATAGATCGCGTGATGGAATTATACAGCATATGAGACCTTCGAGCGAATCGAAATTATAATTTGGAGCCATACCAATTAAAGCGGATCATTCCTCACCGATGTAAATATCTAAATGTCCGATCGGGAAAGCGCTCGTCTTCAATACATACGAGTACAAGTAACATATACCTATACGTCCACGTAACGTATTTTTTCCGTACTCGTAACTTCGTATCGAGTCGCAATATTTCCCGTGCGTCGCCGAAAAACGCATTGCGAGGATAGAGCTGCGGCGTTTCCACCATCGAATAGTTTTTGAGATATTCGCGCATTTCACAATTACTGCGCATGTCCCGATCAAAAGCGCCATTTTTCCATTACTATGTATCCTCGTTATCGAAATTGCTATGAAATCGCGAGAATTCGTTTGTAACATGAGTCAATCGTATATCCGCGATCCGGTACTGAAGAAAACGCTCTATCGCGATATATTGGAAAGCAAGACGTACGTGCCAAAAACATCCGTGAAATAGCAGCACATGTCGTTGCGTCGTCGTCGCATCAGATATTCCATAATATCCGTCGATGAGCGTGCCATCAATCGTGTGATATTCACGCGCACGTCCCGCATGGTTTATCGGATGGCCGAGTTCGCGCTCTATCCACACCAACCATTGTAAAGCTTTACGCAAACTGCTCGCTTTTTTGTAACCACCAGGAGGAATAATGCCTATTTCCTTTTCGCAAAAAAAGTTTTTATAAAAAACTGTCATACACGTCGAGGCAATAGTGCATTCCTCGAACGGATATATGTTACCGCGGTTTATAAAAATATTTATAAACGCTCGTCGAAGAATGTCGATACCGGTACGGCAATAACAAACAAGCTTATGTTTAAAATCGAATTATTTCGCGTCATGTCCATATGCCATGCAAGAAAGCGTTCGCGCCTCCGTCTTTATGTTTTCAAAAGAATAATAATGCACGGCGGGTAACGGTCCGACATACGATTGATTTTCGACAATGTTAAATAAATGCAGAAAAATGCTTTTATCTTCCAGTCCGAAAGTTTTCGGTAACTCGGATAAGTGCATTGGCATATAATTAACACTGTCGATGAATTTTGTATGTCCTACAGATAACATTACATTTTTGTAACGTTCAAAATTATTTTCGGCTCTAAATTATTTCGAATTTCTACGATGCGTTGTAGGATAAACTGCGCGTCAAACGCTTTTGTATTATACGTTATGCATACGATCTGCTTGAAACATTTCATCCTTGGCATTGCGAAATCGACAAATTCTTTCACTGGATCACGTTGGAATATGAATTCATGTATCCCGCACTAACAACACCGCGCGGACATGTCGTTTTTTGCCCGTATGTTTTGCAAATTTGTTGCGCTACGCAAAGAATAAGAACGTTTTTCATATGGTCGTCGTACCCTTGAGCGTCTCGTTTTGTCGCGTCTCGAAATCGTAATACGAATACTACGCGGCTTTCTTTGCGCTTGTTTGCCACTTCGTCAACGAATTCTTTACTTTTCACTGTAGCGCGCGTATCTGTTATCGCCGCAGCCGTCGTCGATGACGAGGATGGTTCAGCAGAGGAATTAACACCGTTGCAAAGAGGCTGCATATAGCACAAATGATTTTGAAGTAGTGGCGAATGGCATAACTTACAGTAAGAAATACCGCATTTGTGTCTCGCATTCGATTTAACTATGCAATCACATTTGCAAAAATGTATGACACTGCAAACACTTGCGAGTGATCTGCCGTCATACATTTTTTCACTACGCTCGAATGACGCTCATGACGCTCGAAACATAACGTACCGTAAAACATTCGGTTACACAAGCCGCATTTTACGATTTTTGCATCATTACATGATGGCATAGCGAAACATCGCGGACATTTATTTGAGTACCAATAACCTCTATTGTTCCGAAAGCTTACATTGTACGCTATGCAATAATCACAAGAACCAGCAGTGGCTTTTAAATTTTAAATAGGATTGTAATGACGAATCCTCATAATATATTATATTCAATCGTTGCGTTGAATCATGTCCGTGAAAAGCGAGTATCGCAGTTCCGTTGGACATCGGTTTCTGCGACCGAAAGTACTAAAGTTATATACAATAATTGCGATATTGTCAGCGACAAGATATTATTGGAAGCGTTCGATTTCGCAAATTCCGCAACCCTCTTCCGATATCACGATACCTCACGCATTCCTCGTTAATTGCAATGCCCACTCCCGTTGTAACGAAGATTGTTGTCGTCTTACCGCATTCCATTTTTCGTGTGATTTTCCCATATGTTACCGCGTTCATAGTAAGTTCACACTACTACAAGGGAACGAGGAAAATATAAGTTGTCCAAATTATTTATTTTAAGTATCGCCCACTTTGCGACATTTTTGCGTATTAATTTGAAATGCGTCCGCGACCTGAAGAAGTCGCAACGTTAAAAACACGAGTGTCAAAAGCATTTCGCCATATCGAGCCCTCCAGCACTTTGCAGTACCGAACTCACAAGTTTCCAAATATCCTTATACATCAAGTCGTATGCCAGACAAAACGATAATTCTGTTGGCCTATGTGATAAATTTGTCGAATGAAAACCCCACATAATCACTTGGTTTGCACGAATTATTGCATACGCGTGAATTTCACCGAACGCATTTTCTAATAAACGATAAATATCTCCACTTTCGAGTAACGGTCGTATCGCAAAACTCGCCTCTTTGCCAATTACTCCGAATCTCTTAAATCGTCGTGAATTTTCCGACAGTGAATTAATATAATTAAAATTATTACTGCCGACCTGTTGATGTTGTTGCTGTTGTTGGCGCTGCACTTCCTCTTCTTCTTTACCTTCTTCCGTTCTGATGAGGAATTAGCACGATCTTCCGAGGCGATTTCCTCTTGTTCTACAGAAGACACTTCTTCAATTTAATTATAAATATAATAAGAATTACATCTAAATTACTTTTATTTATTTAAAATTGTATCTCACCTGGTGATGTCGTAATATCCGCCTCTTGGACATTTTCGTTGAATCGTGCTCTTTCTAAAATTTAATATTTTATCAGTATTAATAGAATTTTTATAAAAATTAATATTTTTTTTTTTTTACACAAAACTTACGTGCAGGCTTTGTTTCGAGCTCTTCTTCAGCCCGCCGCCGTCTTTGACCTTGAGCGAGAAGCTCTCCTGCGACATCCGCGTGGACATTTTGATCTACAAATTATTATTAATTTGAAAATTTAAATCAGTTACTGTCTCGCGCATATACATGATGTCCGATAATTTTTGACACACCAGAAGTGTGAAGGTAGATTGGGTCAAACTGAAAAACAAATCCTGTACCATTTTGCGATTTTCGTAATAATTATTGAGAAATTAATTTAAAAAGATCGACCAATTCGCGCGAGTATTACCACGTAGTGAAACAGAATGCCCTGATGTGGGCAGCATTAATATGTGTTTGCTAGGACGCGAGAATTTATCGTTATGTACCGCTCGTATAATGTAACTGTTGTCATTTGTAGAGCGCTCTTCCTAAAACTTCGTCGCGCGCCTATTTTTGGGTTGTCTCTTCTCGCTGCGCGCTTATATTTGCGTAAATTGGTCGATCTTTTTTAATTAATTTGTTAATAATTATTACAAAAATCGCAAAATGGTACAGGACTTTCTTGCTCAGTTTGAACCAATCTACTTTCACACTTCGGGTGTGTCAAAAATTATCGGACATCCTGTATATACATATATTCGATTACGTTACAAATATATTAATATAAATAAAAATATTTCTTTACTAGTTAAGCGGCTTCTTCGATAATTTAATAACAAGAAGTGTATAAGATCTTCCTTTTCCTTAAGGTCGGATAAATGGCGCATTTCAAACTTTCATCCTTGTTTAAAAATATACTAATCGAAGAACAACATGGTTTTGTATTTGGGCGCTCAGTAGCAACGAATCTCCTACTGTATCAAAGATTTATTAACTCGGCTATTGAAGAGGGTTCCCAAGTCGATGCTGTGTATACTGATTTCAAAAAGGCTTTCGATAGTGTTGATCATACTGTATTGATGTCTAAAGGTGCCTTTACATGGCAGCATTAAGCGTCGAGCGTCTGCGCAGAAAAATGCGCAGAATTTAAAAGAGGTAGATTCTAGGCTGAAATTAGATTCTGCGCAATTTTCTACGCAGACGCTCGACGCTTAACGCTGCCATGTAAAGGTACCTTAAATTGCGTGCATTTGGTATTGATGGAGTCATGTTAAAATGGTTACCAAGTTTCGTTATGAACAGAGCACAGATCAAGTGACGCGGTAGCGTCGCGACGCCAAGTATATTAAAAAATTTTTTCTAGATTGTCAACGGTTTTTGCCTATGTACAGGTGCCGCGACGCTACCAAGTAGCTTATCCGGAGTTTTTACTCTTAATAAACTTTCGATTAAAATATCTCAGAAACTAGAGCCGTAATCAAAAATCTAACGGCACTTTTCTTATACAATGTGGATGCAAGCTTTCGATTGCGACCAGTTTGAATAAGATTGGTGCAGTCAATCCTGAGGTATGATAATCGTATCGAGCAAAATACCAGAATTGTGACATTATTTTTCCAATTCACTGTCAGACTCTCACGTACGTATGCTCGCACGCACACACGCAAAGCGATTTTGTCCCTCAAGACGCGTTTGCAGCGCTCATGTTTTGATTATTCGCTTGAGTGTGCAAATACGCCTTGATATGTATAATGAATGAAATACGTGCATATGTATAAGATAATAATGTAAGGTTATAAGAGTATATATCCCACGGATAAGATAAAAAATGTGAAGATTATATCAAGCGACGCGGTAGCGTCGCGACGCCAAGTATATAAAAAAAAGTTTCGGCTTGTTCAACGGTTTGCCTATTGCCTATGTACAGGGGCCGCGACGCTACCAAGTAGCTTATCCGGAGTTTTACGTCTAATAAACTTTCAATTAAAATTCCTCAGGAACCAAGCCATTAATCAAAAATCTAACGGCACTTTTCTTATACAATGTGGATGCAAGCTTTCGATTGCGACCAGTTTGAATAAGATTGGTGCAGTCAATCCTGAGGAATGATAATCGTATACTAGAAATGTGACATTTTTCGTTTTCCATCATTATCATAATAATCAGGTTCAGTTTCAGACTCTCACGGTCTCACGTACGTATGCTCGCACGCACACACGCAAAGCGATTTTGTCCCTCAAGGCGTGTTTGCAGCGCTCATGTAGGATTATTCGCTCGAGTTTGCAAATACGCCTTGAAGAGACAATGTTGTGTATGTGTGCATGCTCAGTCCAATATAATATATATAATAAAGTTAATAAGGTTATAATCGCGGAAAGTTTTTGTATGTCACTTTAATTTTAATCCTTTTCGTTTCAGGCCTATCTGGTAAACCTTATGATTAATTTCAAAACAAGTCGATCAGTTTGGCACGGAGCACTTTTAAACTCGAAATTCGTGATCGATGTGATCGACGTTATTGCAGTAAGGGTTAAGTAGTTTTATGATGTACTATTTGTAATAAAGTCCGCAATATAATTGTGCTATTTTATATGTTATATAAAATATTTATTTGGGAAGGGGGAGGGGGGACATAATAGAGTAATTTTATAAATTTTAATTTTCTCGAGAGAATCAATATTTCTATAAATGCAAAACTGATTTTATCAAACAAATACTATTTTAAATTACAAACTCTTATAAACTGAACTGCTTCTATGTACTTGGCTAGTTAACTTGATTTCATATTTAGTTTTGATTTTTGATTTTTTAAAGGTTTTTATTTTTTATAGGAAAATCATTTTTTAGTTTTCTATTTTATATGAAAATTATTTTTCAAGGAAAAATTTTTTGAAAGTTATTTTTCAGGGATAAATAATAAACTTTTTTTGCGTACAAGTTGGGATTTTTTTATATACTTGGCGTATTTTTTTTTTTTAGTATATATCGCGGAATAATGGAACGAAAAGACGAAAAGTGATAAGAGTATCGCGGAATAATGCAACAACGAAGAAAAGTGATAAAGTGAAAAGAAATTATTAACGCCAAATAGTGTAAGGAAGACAAGTGATTTCTTTTAATCGATGTCATATCGAGCAAAGTTTGGTTACATTAATAAAACTGAGCGAATACTTACAGTGGAGTGAATCTGTGCATTATCAATTATAACATATTTGTAGTAAACACATTATTGGAAAATTATTATGAATAAATCGAAGGAATATTTGGAGACTTTGGCTGGCCATGTTTTCGATAACGATAAGCTGGTAATTATACGCGCGAACGCGCATTCGTGAATATAATGTTTATTTGTATTTTATATATAAATGTAATTATATAAATGCATTATTATTACTTTTAGGTTCACTTACAAATGACTAAAAGCAATGAGTTTATATTAATATAGCAAAATAAATCTTGTGAGAATTCTATCAAAAATATCATAAAAACCACAGCATTGAATACACAATTTTATTATTTGGCTTTATATAGAATAATAAAATGATAAATCATATCGAAGCACTTCTATAGTGTATACAAACATTTTGCGGATCTGGAATTACTCGCTACTTTTGGTTCTGAAAATGTGAATGTTTATTTATATTTCATGTATAAATGTATTTAATGCGTAATTAATATTTTTAGGTCACTTACAAATGGCTACACAATAAGTTGCATATTTATGTTAATATAGCAAAACAAATCTTGGGAATTCTATCAAAAATATTACATTATATACAGTTAAATTGAAAGCGTCAGAGTTAGAGCCTGAAATAGAAATGTTAAGCATTAGGCAAAGAAGAGAAATAAAATAATAATTTTGTTTATAAATTGTTTAATAAAAGTTAGTTATTTTTTTAGACTAAATTCTCTAGGGACAAGACTTATTGTTAATCTGTTTAACTTTTTTTGATATAATGGTTGAACTTATTTTTTAAAACAATGAGAAATAATGGAAATTAATGGTTTATTTGGATAGAGCTGCCTTTTGCAATATAATGTTATCAGAGAACATTAGAATATCTGTCATCGACAAAAAGTAGTTCAAATTTGAATCAAAATGAGAAGGAAGAATTGGTTAGTGATACTAAATTGCAGATTTTATTATAGAAACGCATAAAAGTTTATAGTAATTTGGCAGCTGCGTTGATTAAAACAGAAGCCTACGGTGCAGTTTTAGAAAATGTGAAATATGAAGGTGCCAACTACAAAATGTTAAAGCACTACTTAGGAAAGGTATTGCAAAAATCCTAATCTTCTTTTTATTTACTATATTTAATTTTTTTTAAATAAATTTTATATATTCTTGATTTATATTTTACTAGCTTTTAGGCCCGCGCTTCGCGCGGGCTTCTGTCTATCCGTCTTCAATATTTTACCTGGCATATAATAGATGTTATATTTTTTATTATTTATTCACATATTTTTTTTCACGATTGACGTACTCACCGTTAATCCACTATTACTATGTATTCACCATTAATTCACTATTATTTGCTATAATTTATTTTTATAATTTTTCTATTTATAAAACTTCTCTCTATATACTATATTTGTCCAAAAAGATTTGTGATTTTCTGAAATAAGATTCTCTTAATTGCTGAATTTATCAATATTAACTTTAACAATTTCCCTTTCAGTTCCTTTAATTATTGATTTAAATTTTGCAAATGTTATAAATATTTTACTTGACATATATTTTTTTTATTTTTTATTATTTACTCACCGTTATTTTTTTTTTTTACAGCTGAAACTCCCATCACTTAGCCCCCCTTTTTTGTGTAGGGGAAAAAATGCATGATGCACACCTCACCACCCGATGTGATGAGGTAGTGTGAGACTCTCACCCACTAAAAACTCCTCCTCTGCGCCAAATTACCAAAATAATTATTAAGAGAATTATTAAGAGTTTAATGCCAAATTTAATATTTCTAACATTTGCAATCTAAATTATTTTTTAACATTTACCATTTTTTAATTCTTCAATTTCTCTATCTTGCTCTATTTCGCTCTATCCAGCAACACTTGTAATTTCATATTCATTATTTTTATTCATTAATTCATTTTCATTTTCATTTGATTCATTTATTTCTAAAATAAAATAATTATTAAAGTAATTTATTTTATAACCATAATAATTATTAACAGAATTATTAAGAGTTTAATACCAAGTAAAATATTTATAACATTTGCAATCTGAATTATTTTTTAACATTTACCATTTTTTAATTCTTCAATTTCTCTATCTTGCTCTATTTCGCTCTATCCAGCAACACTTGTAATTTCATGTTTATTATTTTTATTCATTAATTCATTTTCAATTTCATTTAATTTTTTTATTTCTTCCATAAATGTGGAACATAGTGTATGGGTGCGTGGGTGGATGGGTGGGAGTGAAAAACTAAAAAAAAACCACATAGTAGCCATCCCCAAAAAATTAGCAAAATTTTGGTACCAATTTCGAGAAAATCGGTCCATAAATGTGGCACATAGTGTGTGGGTGCGTGGGTGGGTGGGTGGGAATAAAAAACTAAAAAAAAAACCACATAGTAGGCATCCCCAAAAAATTAGCAAAATTTTGGTACCAATTTCGAGAAAATCGGTCCATAAATGTGGAACATAGTATATGGGTGCGTGGGTGGGTGGGTGGTAGTGAAAAACTAAAAAAAAGACAACATAGTAGCCATCCCCGAAAAATTAGCAAAATTTTGGTACCAATTTCGAGAAAATCGGTCCATAAATGTGGAACATAGTGTGTGGGTGCGTGGGCGGGTGAGGATGGGGTGTAAAACTAAAAAAAACCACATAGTAGCCATCCTTAAAAAATTAGCAAAATTTTGGTACCAATTTCGAGAAAATCGGTCCATAAATGTGGAACATGGTGTATGGGTGCGTGGGTGGGTGGGTGGGGGTGTAAAACTAAAAAAAACCACATAGTAGCCATCCCCGAAAAATTAGCAAAATTTTGGTACCAATTTCGAGAAAATCGATCCATAAATGTAAAAGTAGTTCGCGGTCCGACAGACAGACAGACGCTACTTATATACAGGGTGCGGCATTTATAGTGACGCGGGCATATTTTTCGGAAACGAAGTGAGATATCAAAAAATGTTTCAGACAAAAGTTGCATGGTTTCGAGGGGGACATATGATGAAAATATGGGCTTGACCTAGAGTGACCTTTTCAAGGCCAAGTCAATGTGATCGATGTTTTCTTAAATGGAACCCCCCATTTTTTATTGCATATTCTTATAGCTTATGTCGATAGCTTTCCAAAACACTATAATAAAGTATATTTTCATTAAGTATTTTTTGAGTTATTTTATATTTTAATCTGACATATTTTGATATAAAAAATAAAATATCTCGTAAAATATTTAGTTTTCGATAATCTTAACGTAATACTTTTATCTACAAAATAATGAGACAAATCAATTAGTAAAAAAAAAATAATTGTTTTTAAGAAAAAGTATGTAATTATTTACAATGTATTTTTTAAAACAATTATTTGTTTTTTTTTTTACACTAATTGATTTGTCTCATTATTTTGTACATAAAAGTATTACGGTAAAATTGTCAAAAATTAAATATTTTACGAGATATTTTAATTTTTATATCAAAATATGTCAGATTAAAATATAAAATAACTCAAAAAGTACTTAATGAAAAAATACTTTATTATAGTGTTTTGAAAAGCTCTCGACGTAAGCTATAAGAATATGCAATAAAAAATGGGGGTTCCGTTTAAGAAAACATCGATCACATTGACTTGGCCTTGAAAAGGTCATTCAAGGTCAAGTCCATATTTTCATCATGTGTCTTCCTCGAAACCATGCAACTTTTGTCTGAAACATTTTTTGATATCTCACTTCGTTTCCGAAGAATATGCCCGCGTCACTATAAATGCCTCACCCTGTATATAGATATGTAGAAAATTCAAATATGTGTATATATATTATTCGTATCATAGGAACAATGCAAATATGTGTGTATATATATTGTACGTATCGTAGGAGCAATATTGAGACACAAAGGGGAATATGCAAAAGCTTATGCAATCTCTTCCTCTCTCTCCACTGAATTCAAAAATTATATCCAGAAATGAAGATATTTACTACAGAATTAATGGGACTTCCGTTTCCGGTGGGATAGAGTGGAAAAATGTGCTCGTGAAGAGGGAAAAGAGGAGAGGAGTGTAAGGGGGGTATCGTCCCAATTGCGCACATTACCAATGGGATACGTCAATATTTTCCGATCGGATACAGGCTCGATCGGACACAGACCCAATTGGACACAGTTCCGATCGGACACATACTGTTGCAATCGGACACAGTCCCAATCGGACACAGGCTCGATCGGACACAGACCCAATCAGACACAGTACCAATCGGACACATATGTTTGCAATCGGACATCATCCCGATCGGACACAGACCCGATCGGACACAGGCCCGATCGGACACAGGCCTGATCGGACACAGGCCCGATCGGACACATATGGTTGCAATCGGACACCATCCCGATCGGACACAGCCCCGATCGGACACAGTATATCAGAAATATGTAGGTTTGGGTTAGGTTATATCTTCCGGAAGTAGAGCCCCCCCGTAGGGGGGGGGGGGGGCGGAACCCACTGTGTCCACGCAGACATTTTCCTATCCACACAACAATTGTAGGATGGACCTAGCTTCGCGATGAGGACTGTGTCCGATCGGAACTGCGTCCAATCGGGTCTGTGTCCGATTGAGCCTGTGTCCGATCGGGTCTCTGTCCGATCGGGCCTGTGTCCGATCGGGCCTGTGTCCGATTGCAACCATATGTGTCCGATCAGAATTGTGTCCGACTGGGTCTGTATCCGATTGAGCCTGTGTCCAATTGGGACTGTGTCCGATTGCAACAGTATGTGTCCGATCGGAACTGTGTCCAATCGGGTCTGTGTCCGATCGAGCCTGTGTCCGGTTGGGACTGTGTCCGATCGAGCCTGTGTCCGATTGGGTCTGTGTCCGATTGGGAAATATTGTCGGTAATGTGCGTAATCGAGACACTCACTCGTAAGAGGAGAGGATGAAAAGGAGAGATGAGTGCAAGAAGGGCGAAATGAGAGGAACAAAGGGGAGCAGGGATATATGGAAGGGCGTGAAAAAAGGACCGCAAAAGGGAAGGAAGGAAGATAGAAAGTTTAGAAGTTAGGTTGAGAGCAAGAAAGGAGCACGTGAAAGTTGACGATAAGAAAGCAGGGAGATAGAGCGGACGGAGAACGGATCGGTAAAAAAGACGGAAGGTGTGGATAGATCATAGACATAGTATATCTAGACCGAGCGTTTGCCTTTATTTAAGGAGTGGGGGTAAAGATGCACGTAGAAAAGGACATACTCTGTTTCGTGCCCCTTGCGTTCTCTCTCGCTCGCACGTAGCATAGCGTACTCTTCCGCTATGCTACATGCGAGTGAGAGAGAACGCAAGGGGCACGAAACAAAGTATGTCCTTTCCTAACCTAACCTAACCTTGGTCCTCACTCCTCAACACTCGGTCTAGATATACTATGTCTATAGGATAAATAAAGCGGGCAGAGAACGGATCGATAAGGAAGATGGAAAGTGTAGATAAAGTAGAGGGGTTATAGGGAGAGAGATAAGGAGACGCGGATGAAAACTGAAAAAGTCGATATAGGGGGAGCGGAAGGTGCAAGCACATGGCGGATTGTGAACGGAGGTTAGAGGCAATCAGAAGCGTGGTGCAAAATAAGAAGTTAGGAAATAGGAAAGCGAGTGAGAAGAGCAAAAGAGGATAGGAAAGAAAGAGGAAGGAGAGAAAGGTGGAAGAGAAAGTGAGAGGAAAGCAAGAAAGGAAGAGAAGTAAGAAGGCTAAGAAAAGGAAACGGAAGAAAAGAAAAGTAGACGGTGAATATGGAAAAGTGGTTGAAGGAGCTAGTGGTGGAGGTAAGGGGAATAAGGAAAGAGCTGAAATTATGGAGAGAAGAGAGAGCGAGAGGAAGGAGAGAAAAAGAGGAGGAAACAACGGTGTCGCAAGAAGAGGAAAGTGAAGAGGAAAGAGAGGAAGGGAGAGAAGAGGCAAAGGATCAGGGAAGAAGAGAGAAGAAGAAGACAGGGAAAACAAGAGAAACAGTGAAGGAGGAAATTGTAGAGGAAAAGGATGAAAGGAGAGAGGAAACAAAGGAGATAGGTAGTGAAAAAGGAAGAGAGGTAAAGAAAGAAGGGAAGATGAAAGGATAAGGTACAGGAGTGGAAAGAAGGGAAAGGAAATACTAGTGGAAAGAGGAAAGCGACGAGGAAGTGAAGGAGAGAGAGAAGAGGAAGAAGGAAGTAGAGTAAGAGGAGAGGGAGAAGAGGCTTTGAAAGGAGGAGAAAAAGGGGAGCAGGTCGGGAGAAGAAAAAAAAAGAGGGAGAGAGAGGCGGGAAAGGATAGAGGAGAGCACAGAAGAGAGTACAGGAGGAGAGGGAAAGGAAAGAAATAGAAGAGAGAAGAAGAAGATAAGAAATAGAAAGGAGGACAAAGGGAAGGAGAGGATTAGGAGGAGAAAAGAGGAGGAGAGAGAAGAAGAAGAGAATGAAGGGAAAGAGAAATGGAGCAAGATGAGGAAGGAAAAGGAGATGAAGGAAGAGCGGGTGAGTAGGAGAGAAGAGAAGGACATAGAAGAGAAAAGAAGGCAGGAGGAAAGGATAAGAAGAGGGCCAGGAGAGAGAAGGAGAAGAAATTTAGTGTGGAGAGGAGTGGAAGGGAAAGAGCCGGAAGAGAGAAGGGAGGTTATGGAAGAAGTAATGGAGGAGGTATTGGGGAGAAGGGTAAAAGTGAGAGGGGTGGAAAAAAGAGTAGGGGAGGGGGAAAAAGGTATTAATAGTTTAAATGGAAAAAGAAGAGGACAAGGACGAGATATTGGAGAAAGAGAAAGAGATAAGGAGATCGTGGAAGGATAGGCGTGGACGAGGACTTAACAATGGAGGAGAGAAGAATGAGATGGAGAATGGTGGAAAAAGCGAAGATGGAAAGAGGGTACGGAAGAAGCGTGGTAGAAGGCAACAAGAAGATTTGGATAGAAGGGAGAGAATGGATATGGGACGAGAGGAAGGAGATCTGGGGGAATAAGTGAGAGGAATAGGAGAGAGGAAAGGGAAAAGGAAAGAGGTAAAGGGAAGAAGAGAAGAGAGAGAAGAAGGAAGATGGGGGGGGAGAGAAGGGAAGATGGGGAAAGGGGAAGAAAGGAAGAAGATGGTGGGACGAAGAAGGGAAGGGTGGAAAGTCTGTAAGGTCACAAAGGACCAGGTCGGATAAAGGATATGAAAAGGTGGAGGAATGTAAAGCTTTGGGTACGTTCCTGAAAAACGCCTTCAAAACCTCAAGGGGAATGAATAAATTATTTATCTACTACAGAATTAATGACCTTAAAGGATAAAATTGCTAAAGATGTAGAAAAAGATAAGCACCTATATCGCAAAATGTTAGGTGTAGTTGAAGATACTAGAAATCCATCAAAAGATATAAAAGCAAATGATAAAAGTAAGTAATTAAGTAAATATAGATGCAAATAAAAGCAAATGATAAAAGTTAGTAATTAACTAAAAATAGATGCTGACATCGATTAGAAGAAATCACTTCTCTTCTTTGCATTATTCCGTGATATTCTTAATAACCACTTTATTACTTTTTTTCTTGTGTTGCACTATTCCGCGATATATAAACATATTTAATAAATCAATAAATGCCAAAAATATTTGATTTCTTTTGGTTATATCATTTATTAGAATACATTTTAGAAGGAATTATATACTGTTAAAATGTATCCGTTTATTCAATAAAATGGACTTGTGTCATATTCATATTAAATGTATGAATAAGAAACAAGTCCATCTTCTTTGTATTATGTAGCATGTACTTTGTATGTTGTAAAGCGAGATCCACCCTGCCTACCGGCGGGTGGGTGCGGGAGGGGGGCCAAAGGCCCCCCTTGCACCCCCCGTGTGTGTGTGTGCGCGCGAGCGCGCGCGTGCATCCTGTCCGTGCATGTACTTTGGTATATTTCAAACTTTTTTTGTTAATAACTTTTTAATAAGCAACGAGCGACGATTAAATTAGAAGAAAAAGTTACTCAGGATTATGTCCTTGACAACATATGTCAAGGTCAAGGTCATTGGGGCTGGGTCCCCTATTCGCTATATTTACCCTTATATTTTATTTTTGAACACCCTATATATGTAAAAACTTGTGTTTATTTCAGTTTATATGTGTAGTAAACGTAGGACTATTTCTGTACACTAACTTAAATATCCAGTTTTCCATTGTCAGGCTATGTATAAATCCTGATTTTTACAAATTTTTGTTTGTTAATAACTTTTTAATAAGCAGCGAGCGACGATTAAATTAGAAGAAAAAGTTACTCAGAATTATGTCCTTGATAAAAAACGAGAAAAAAAATAATATCAGGTAATAATATAAATAAATATATATTGTTGAATATTAAATATAATGTTAAATATTATTAAATATTTTTAAATTATATTTAATATTATTAAATTTAATTTTGGTATTAAATATTATTGAATTATATATCAAATTTTTTAAATAATTGAATATTATGATAATTAATAATCTCTTAAATATTTTATTTAAAGTTAAAGAAAAGACGAAGAGAGAGAGAGAGAGAAAATTTAAGAAGAGGAAGTATAAGCAAAAGAGAGGGAGGGAGAAAGAAAGAGACAAAAAAAAGAAGGAGAATAAATATAATATCAGGTATATTGTTTAGTATTATTAAATATATTGTTAAATATTATTAAGAAATATTATTAAAAATTATTAATATTATCTATTTAATTTAATTTAAAGAGAGAGAAGGAAAGAGAGAATGAAAGAGCGAATGTAAAAAAAGGATAGTTTATTTAAAATTAAAGAAGAAGAATAAGCAAGAGAGAGAGAGAGAGAGAGAGAGAGAGAGAAGAGGGAGAAACAGAAAGGAAAGACGAATAACGCAAAGTATGTATCATAAATAGATTGATAAATAAATACATGAATAAATTAATAAATAGGTAAATAGATACATAACCAAATAAATAAATTATAATTGATGCGCAATGAAATAATATTTGTTATTTAACATATATAATTTTGATCCATTACAGATCTTTTCTTGGAAAAGATGACTTTATTGAAGGAGATTTGAATCTATGTTCAGTCGATAATAGAAAAGACAAAAAGAAGGAAAAAGAATGAAAGGAGAGAGAAAATAGGAAAAAGAAGATAGGAAATGGAGAAACAGAAAGGAGAGACGAATAACGCAAAGTATGTATCATAAATAAATAGATAAATAAATAGACACAAAAATTGGTAAATAAATACATGAATAAATAAATAAAAATGTCAAACATCCTTTAATAATACTCCATTCATGTAAAAAAATTTAATTTGATATCTCAAATCTTCTGAAAGTTACAGCGTGTACAGACATTTCTCAAAAAATTCAAAATTATGTAAAAAATGAGCCCTTTCACCGATACTCACCAAATTCAGTACCAACCATCCTTTAATAATACTCTATTCATGTAAAAAAATTTAATCCGATATCTCAAAATTTGCGAAAGTTACAATGTATATAGACATTTCTCAAAAAATTAAAAATTTTATAAAAAATAAACCCTTTCACCGATACTCACCAAATTCAATACCAACCATTCTTGAATGATACTCTATCCATGTAAAAAAATTTAACCCGATATCTCAAAAATTGCGGAAGTTAGAGGTTGTACAATATATTACGTACATACATACATACACACATACACACATACACATATACATACATACATACGTACAGACATTTTTTAGGAATATGATTTTTCGACGTTTTGGAACATTCTAAACACATTGGCATAGAAAACTCGAAAAAAAATTTTGTCACGAATGAATAAATTATAATTCAATAATATGTATATACGTAATGAACTAATATTTGTTATTTAACATACATATAATTTCGATCCATTTCAGATCTTAAATAGATAAATAAATAAATAAATAGGTAACAAATAAATAATTAGATTAATCAAAAATAATCAACAAATGTCTTTAAAGGTAAATAAATACATAAACAAATAGATAAATAATTAAACATATTAGATTAAATAAATAGTTAAATACTGAAATAAATAAATATGTAATTAAATAGAAAAATAAATAAATAAATAGGAAAATAAATAGATTAATTAATTAATTAATTAAAGTCGGTGCGTAATAAATTGATATTTGACATTTAATATACATAAGATTTTGATCCATTTCGGATCTTTCTTAATATTTTTTGTATGTAGTGTGTGTAAAAACAATTATTTATTTTTTTAGATAATCAAAGTGAGCTCTCGAAATTTGCAGGTTTTTTAAAATAATATTATTATCTTCCCCAGCCCGTCAAACGAGAATACAAAAAGAAGGAAAAAGAAAAAGAGAGCGAGAGAAAAAGAAGAAGAAAATAGAGAAGGGAGAAACGGGAAAAAGAGACGAAGAATGCAAAGTACGCATCATAAATAAATAGATAAAAAATAAATAAATAAATGGATAAAAAAATTAAGATATTAAAAATGTCAATGGGTATATTAAATAAAATTAAAGAAGAAGAAGTATAAGGAAAAGAGTGGGAGGGAGAGAGAAAGAGACAGAAGGAAAACAGAAGGAGAATAAATATAATATCAGGTAGTACTATTGTTTAGTATTACTAAATATATTGTTAAATATTATTAAGAAATATTATTAAAAATTATTAATATTATCTAATTTATTTAATTTTAAGAGAGTGAGAGAAAGAGAAAAATAAAAAGCGAAGGCAAAAAGAGGATAGTTTATTTAAAATTAAAGAAGAGGAAGAACAAGCAAGAGAAAGAGAGAGAGAGGGATAAAATTAAAGAAGAAGAAGAAGTATAAGCAAAAGAGAGGGAGGGAGAGAGAAAAAGACAGAAGGAAAAAAAAAGGAGAATAAATATAATATTAGGTAATAATATTGTTAAGTATTATTAAATATATTGTTAAATATTATTAAGAAATATTATTAAAAATTATTAATATTATCTAATTTATTTAATTTTGAGAGGGAAAGAGAAAGAAAGAGCAAAGGTAAAAAAAAGGATATTTTATTTAAAATTAAAGAAGAAGAAGAATAAACAAAAGACAGAGAGAGAGAGAGAGAGAGGGAGAGAGGGAGAGAGGAGAGAGAGAGAGGGAGGGAGGGAGGACGGGAGGGAGGGAGAGAAGGAGGGAGAAGGAGGGAATGAGGGAAGGAGGGAGAGAGAGAGAGAGAGAGAAAGAGAGGGAGAAAGAAAAGAAGGAGAATAAATATAATATCAGGTAATAATATTGTTAAGTATTATTAAATATATTGTTAAATATTATTAAGAAATATTATTAAAAATTATTAATATTATATAATTTATTTAATTTTAAGAGAGAGAGAGAGAAAAAAAGAAAAAAAGAGCGATGGCAAAAAAAGGATATTTTATTTAAAATTAAAGAAGAAGAAGAATAAACAAAAGACAGAGAGAGAGAGAGAGAGAAAGAAAAAAGGAGAAAAGAAAGAGAATCCCACTAAAAAAACCTCACAAAGGTAAAAAAAATACGCCAAGTATATATCTAAAAAATAATTTATAAAATATTTTTCCTGAATAATAAGAAATAAAAACTAAATATGAAATCAATAGTTAACTAGCCAAGTACTTAGAAGCAATTCAGTTTGTGAGAATTTGTAACTTGAAATAGTAATTGTCATAAAATCAAATTTGTATTTATAGAAATGTTATACACAAATTCTCTGCATAAAATTAAAACGCATTATATTTTTATTAAGAGAAACCTGAGTTTCAAAATAAGTTCAATAGAAATAAGAAAACATAAAAAAATTTTAATTAAAAAAACTTGGCTCCCTCTCTCTCCCGCTCTCTCTCTCTCTCTCTCTCCCGCTCTTTCTCCCCCTCTCTCTTTCTCTCTCTCTCTCTCTCTCTTTTTCTCTCTCTCTCTTCTTTATTATAAATTTTAAAAATTATAATTTTATAAAAAGGTAATACACGAAAGAATTATCCCTGCCAAAAATGGTCGATTAAAACCGATTAAAACATAATCCGTTTTAATCGGTTTTAATCGGTTTTAATCGGTTCAATCCGCGCCCGGATTAAAAAGTAATCGATTTTAATTCCGAACGAACTATAATCGGTTTTAATATCGCTTTCGCAGATTATTTCCAATCTAAAATCATTACATTCTAATCCATATTGTTGTCAATCCAAATAAACACGAATAATCGAATGGATATTGTGGCTGCCGTAGGTCGTCACATTAAGCACAATCCGCGATACAATAGTGCGACCCGCAACTTGGCGGCCCATGCGCTCGCGCGTCCGCGCGTAGTTCCGGGCGGCGCCGCTACGCGGCGAAGGTCGAGCGAGCCAACCTGGAAGTAGAAAGCGGTCAAGCGGAGATATAAGGCGGACCCTCTGCGTAGAAACCGTATATTTGTTTTTAAACAACTGAGTTTCAATTGCAGAAACACCGATTCAATAATTGATTGTGACTCATGATAACAGCAAATCCGACTTCACACTACATAAAATCAATTTACTTTCCATCTGCGAAATGATAAAATTTTTTATTAAAAGGGATTATTTTTACCTATGGATTGACTATGATAAACTCCAATTCAATTGCATTAAAACAGGTTTAATTATAACTTAATGAAATCGTATAATTTCGCATTGAGGTGGAGATATATCATCCAACATTAACCTCACCTGAAGCGTACTAAATTCGATTTGACTATTTTCAATCGGTTTTAATACCGCATTTTCGGTGCAGAAATCCCGATCGATTCGGATTACATTTTGTTTAATC
>JAXRKO010000204.1:0-83140 GCA_037039905.1 Formica aserva | reverse complement strand
ATGAGTTTGCAGAACAACGTCTTAATGTACGTTCGTACGCGAAGTAACAATAATAACCTGACTCTACCCACGTATTTCAGATGTATGAAGATATTGCGCGATTTCGCCGAACGTTTCGTTTACGCTTACAATAGACCCACTTTCCCGGATTGGCGAATGTACGTCGTTACGTCGGGTGAACATTTCGCGAAATGTATGTATTTCGTCAAAGACAAACGTTTGTTTAAACTCAGCGAAGCGTGTATGTATTATTTGATCAAGAGTCCGTATAAATTGGCCGGTCGTACGAGCGACGACGTAGACGACGTTACGGCTAGTAGAGCCGCTTGCGCTTGGATAACGTCGCGTCTCGCGATAGATAATCGTAACCTAACCTGGCGAAATCATCCGGAATACGTACAGTTGTTGAAGAATTTGCGAAATTCGCGATCGAAGTTATACGCCGTACCCATACCGCCGTCTTTCGGTCAAGCACCGAGATTGTTCGGCGACACGAACGTGAAGCTCGATACTTTTAACGGTCGCGTGGGTCCTGATGAAATTCCTCTGGACGAATTCGTATGGCTGCGCGATAACGGTCGATTATGGCGCGGACGTATACCGTTCTACGGCGATTTATGGCATCGCTACGTGTACAGTAGACGATTTCGAGAATTCGATCGAGTCGCTAAATTGAAAAATTCTGCAGTGACGACGTTGACGCCGCGCGAATTGAAAATGTTGAGTCTAGTCGTGCACAAGCAGATCAAACGAGTGGCATTCGGCCTATTCGGTAACGGATCATCGGTGCCGAATTATTGGTTATGGCCCGTTACTAAATTCGGCGTCGCTTGTATACCTAGTATCGGATTTTTTCGAATGTACGATCAACGCTGGGCGTTCTCGTGTCGAGCGATAAAACGCGACATACCCTTTTACACCTATCGAGCGGGTAATTTTAATTCTTTTCACATGCATATGATGTCTCAGCAGAGATTCTTTACTTTACCGCGTATGTCGTTAGACGAAGGTATGTATCAGCCGGGTTCGATACCCAGGTAGCAAGGTGTCGTCATTATAACGTCATTTTAAGGTCATTTCTCGTCATATGACGTCAGTCAACTAAATAATGACGTAACACAGACGTGATATTTTTGACGACATATTATCGTCACAGAAATAATGTCATTTAATCGTCTTTTTAAGGTTATTTACTGATCAATTAACTAATGTTGTTAAAATACGTCAATATTAAAATTAACGTATTTATATAAGAAAAATAATAAATATTTTATGGTTCTTATAAAGTTTACATGACTTTCTGTTTAAAACCCTTGAAAATATATACGGTATTATCGTTGTTAAATATAAGTAGCAAGGTGACGTCAAATAACGTTTTAAAGATGTTTTATTGACGTTACAAACGTCATTAAAAACGTCATTTGACGTCACTTTGCTATTTTTGATTTTTGCTATTTTTGAATTTCCAGAATAATAATCTAATAATTTTACTAACTTGAAATTTAGTAATTTTTAAAACATTTTATAAAATAAATAAATTTAGATATTTCTTTTGAAAATTGTATTCGAAATGTTGACAAATAACAAAATATATCATACAGTATCTGAAAATATTGAGGTTTAAATAATTTTATTATACTAAATTAAATCTTATAGGTATATAATTATTATTCAACGATTGCATTGTCACTTTTAATATATCCAATCATTCATTAATTTTTTTTATATATTATTTGCAAAATCAATAAGAAAAAACAATACTAATGATGAAACGCGGGAATTGTAAAACTTATATTGAAAACTGATTTATTGAAAAGCTCCTGCCAATTTGGTGTTCTATGTTTTATCGATTCAATATATATATTATATCCCTTTTCCTAAACTAATTTAGACTACGTTTCATGTGCGTGTGTGTGTGCGTGTGTTAATTATAACATTTGTAGAACCAATTACATTTTATTGCACATCCAAAGTTAAACGAAGACAGATGATCGCGAGCGTTGCGATCGCCACATGAAACGAACGTTAACCTAAGCTAACCTAATCTTATAATAAACGCGTAGTCGGTGTCGGGTCGGGGATCGTGTTCAGTCTTGTTTGTAATATCATCAACATAACTTCGCAAGAGAAACTAGTGTCCTATTTTAGACAATTTCCAAAACTTCAGTGAGTGTCTTCAAGTTAAAAAAGAAAGAAACGAATATATATGTATAATATTATCGAGTTTGACCAGGCAGCAGGAGGTGGCCTAGCAATTGTTCATACTAAATGGCTCACTCCGCGCAAAAAAGAAGTATTTTGGCCTCCTTATAAAGACAATGGGTCTTTTAAGCGAGCATTAAAAAAGGGAGAAGAAATCAATGAAAAGACATGGCATATTTATGGAATAGATCGAAGTTTCTATGAGACTGGTAAATATTTAAATGTAATAACTAATTTTGTTATTTAAAATTTATTTTTAGTTTGATATATAAAAACGAATCTCACTTGAAGAATCTGAAATGAAGAATTTAATTAAATTGGTGCTTAAAACAGAACTAAATTTGAGAAGTCGAATTTATTTAAATATCATATATCACATGTACTTATAAAAATATCATATGAACATTATGGAAATATGAATTTTTTTGTAAACTTATTATTATATTTATGTATTATATTATATATTACACAGCAAACACACGCAGATATATAACACCGTTATATAACATATGTACGTTACATGTAACGTACATATGTTATATAACAGTGTTATATATCTACGTTACATGTAACGTACATATTAGTTGTAATTTCCCATCTCATAGATGTAACATTTGTAATATAACATATTTTACATTGTAGTTATATTGTAGCATATCGCATATAGCACAAATGATTAGGTCATTTTTGTGCTATATACAATGTAACATGCTTTATTACAAATTTTACATTTATGATGAGTGAGGAATTGAAACTAACATGTTGCATGTAATATACGTGTATTATATTTCATGATTATGACATTATTTAACAATTATATATCTGTATTTACTGCGTATAAACCATTTTATAAATATCATATACTATGAAACTTATAAATTAATAGAAATGTTAATAGAAAGAATTTATAGATAAAATAGAATAGAAAATAGTTATAATAATAGCAAGAAAACTTATAGAAACCATGATTTATAATATAAAATATACAATATAATGCATAAATATAATTACATGTTTACAAATAAATTCACATTTCCATAATGTTGATATAATGTTGACAAAACTATGAACATTTATAAAATATAAACTGAAAAATAAATATATTTTATTTGTTTTTATTCTTTTAACAGTTGTATTTCAAAACTTAAACATTCTTTTCTAACTTAATTGATTAGTGTTATTTTATTTTTATTTTTAAATTATATTTTAACTTTAGTTTATATGTCATTGTAATTTAAAAATAATCATTAAAAGCATGAAAATAAATATCATTTTATCATTCATGAAATATTTTAAATTACATAATCCAATTTTACATTCGATTCATTAAAAAATCTTTTACTATTTCAAAATATTAAGTGATATTTGGATGCTGGACTTATAATATCTTTTAATCAAAATATTTTAGTTGTATTTATAAAGCGAGTGATTAATTTTATAATTTTATCATTCAATTGCATTTAATAATAAAGAATTTAATAAATATAAATAAAAGAAATTAAATTATTAAGCATTTCAGCTAACAGAAAAATAATCTAAAAACATAATTTTTTTAACAATTTTAGATGATTTAGATAAAGCTAGACGCAAACTTTCCTTGGCAGAAATTACAAGTGATCTTAATACTGAGCCGGAAGAAAATTTACAACCTCAAAAAAGTAATAAAAGACCAAAACAATTATATAGTGATGAAGAGAGTGAAGACAAAGAATATAAATTTAAGCGCCCACCAAAAATCACTGTACAAGCATTAGGTAAATGTCATTAGTATGATCATTAAGCATTTGACAATTTCAAAACTTCAAAATTATTTTTTTTTAATTAATTGCGTGATCTGACAACTTTTTATATTAAAAATTATTTTTGACTTTGTTTAAAAGTTTTTATAAAATATTTAAGTTATAACCAGTTTCTTATTCTCAAAATATTCTAAATAATTTTTTTTAGCATTATTATATAAAAGTAAGAAATAAAACATCTTTAATTGATATAAGCATATTATTGAACTGTAAATTCTATTATGTTTGTATAATTTGAAATAGAAAAGTATATATACATATATAAATTTTGTTTTATTTTTTCAGGAAAAGAGTTTGACAAAATTAAAGAATGGGATAATCGAAATGTTCGAGATTGTCATGAGTCACAACATATTACAATTTTTGGTAAAAATATTTTAATGTTTGATTTTATTGAATAATTTATAAAATTGATTTGATTTTATGAATGCAATTTTTAGATGTTAATAGTGTTGATAACAGCAATAATACTGATATTACTGTCAATGATAATATTAATATTAATACACCAAGAAGTACACCAATAAATGAAATAGATTCAAATACTGATATACCTCGAAGTCTGATTTCTAACCAGTTTGGTAAGTTTTATGATATTTAATTTAATACATTCGTCATTTTTTTATAAATGTCTTTTTTATGCATTATTAAATTTTAGTATCCAATTATTTCACTATGATTATTTTTTATTATTCCATAGTTCAATAGTGAAAGTTCTATGATTAAATTATTTTGATGTTTTCTTTATCATGCATTTATATTTAACATTATATTTAATTTAATATTTAACATTTTATTTTACATTTAACATTATATTTAATTTATTGTTTAACATTATATAATATATATATTTAAATAATATAGAAAAAATTTATATTTTTAGCTTTTCATAAAAAGATATTACAACAGCTAATGATTATTAAACAGCAGAATGAAGACTTACTTACAATACTTAATAAAAAATACACTCAAAATACTCAACAATTAAACACATGTATACCAGAAAATCTATTAATACGGTTGCCATTAAAATCAAATAATGATGTTACAACATTAGAAGAATATTTAGAAAACAATAATAATTTATCAGCTTTGGTAAGTTAAATAGATTATACTTTTTATTTACACACACACACACACACGCACGCACGCACGCACGCACGCACACACACAGAGCTATATATATATTGATATATATTTGGTTTGCATTAGAGTTCCTATTTAGCGTCACTAGGAGGCAATAATATATCTTCCCGAACAAATCGAATGTTAAAGCTTATCTTTACCGATGATCTCGCATCTCAATATAATTTTTTGGGTTCTAGACGACAAAAACTTGCATTTAGTAAATTGCAATTGTGTAAATGTATTATAAGTAAGTATTTGCATATTGGAAACAAACTGTTATTTTTTGAATATTAAGTGTCAAGTTTTTAATATTAAGTATTAAGTCTTTCATCATAAATATAATCTTTTTTAGAAGCTACTAAACTTTGTGATTCAGAATCTTCAGAAAAACAAGTTGAAGATGCTATAAAAATATGACTTAAACATGCTCCACAACGAATAAAAAATAGAAGAAAGACTGTCTAAATAATTCTAAAAAAACCTGAAATTAATTTTTAAATTTATTTAAAATACATATAGTACGCATACACTTTAATATTACTATTAAAATGTTAAAAAGAAAAGAAAAAGTAGGGAAACGCCAATTCTATCGTCGTATAGCATGTAATGTTCAAACTGTTCTAAATGAAACGTCTGTTTGTGATGATAAAAAACAAAGCCAGAATGTCTCAAACATTAAAAAAACTATTTCATGTGATACTTCCAATTGTGATGTAGATTTTCAAAAATCAAGAAATATTACAGAAGTTTTTTCAAAAGATAACAGTAATGTTAATATACTTCTAGATGTAGGAAATACATTTAATAGTAATGATTATATGTCTGATAATTCAGTTATTATATCAGATGAATGTTCTGTTGATTTTAACAATTCTCAATCTGTAACAGATAATTCAGAATCTGAAAGCATACACATTTTAAATTTAAAAACATCATTAACACAATGGATCTTAAAGTTCCAAATACCTCATGTTGCTGTCAATAATCTTTTACAAATTCTTACTCCATTACATCCTGAGTTGCCTTTAGATAGTAGAACTTTACTAAAAACACCAATTTCTATAGCTATTAAAACATTAGAAAATGGTGAATATTGTCATATCGGTTTAAAATCTGGATTAAAAAATGTTATTTTTCCAACAAGATATTTTTTAAATGATATAGTTGAATTAAGTTTTAATATTGACGGTGTACCTTTATTTTCTAGTAGTAATATCCCCAGACAGCACAAGGATGTCCTTAGGACGTCCAAAGGGCATCCAGGACATACATGTAGGATATCCTGAGGATATTCTATTTTAATCCTCGGATCTCCTCTGGATGTCCTGAGGAAGAGTAAATGATAGCCGTACACTAGCCTCTGGAGAATCCAGGGAGATCCTGTGGAACATCTTAAGGATTTCTATAGGATATGTTAGGGATATTTTTCATACGTTAAAAGGAACAAATTCTAAAATTTAAATATAAATTAAGATTGCGTTCTGTTATTTACTGCCAATACTAAAAATCTAATACTAAAAATAGTTCACGTTTTTTAATATTTGAGGTTTTCGTGCTGTACATGAATATTTTAGGTTTGGCTTCCGGGTTTGAGTCGTGTAATATTTTCAAAACAATCCAATATCTGAATTCCCTATGTTGGGATTGCATCAGAAATTGAACTGATAAAAAATAATTATATTTTTAATTTCCTGTTAGTTGCTCTTTGCAAGCTTTATATAATTCTCATGACCAAATCTCAAATACGAGTTTGCGCGTCGCATAGCGGTAAACAAACGAACTAGCGGTTGAATACTATTTTTTGTAAAGTTTTTGGAATGTTGCGCATAGTAACATTTCTCATGAAATATTAAATAAATAATAATTTTGAATATGTGAAAATGTGCGCATCAAATTCAATTATTAATATTAAACGAAATTAATGTTAACAATTAATCGCACATGTATATGTCCTCTGGAAATCCAAAGGACATTCAATATAATAGACAGGGCAGATATCCTATGGACATCCAGGGGTTATCCAGTGGACATTTATAGGACATTAATACTTATTATAATACTTAAGAGTTCTAAATTATATTAAATAGCCTACATAACTGAAAGTAATCATGTATGCGTATTAAATTTTCATAAAATATATTTATAATAATATCTTAAAACATCCTACAAATATCCTGAACCATCCTGGACATATTCAGGATGATCCTGAGGACGTTTTGTGCTGTCTGGGTCCAGATCTGGCCAATTTCATGTTTGGTAAAAAATTTTGAAAGCAAACCATTTATTGTAGGTTTATTTTGTGGAACTGCTAAACCGAAGCCTCTTCATGAATACTTAAATGATTTTATTGATGAACTTTTTGATTTATTACAAAATGGGTTTAATCTTAATAATAAAATATATATAATTAAAATTCATAGTTTTTAATGTGATGCACCTGCGAAAGCATATATAAAATGTATTAAATCACACGGAGGATACCATGCATGCGATAAATGTACAGAAAATGGTGAATTTCATGGTCAAGTAACATATCCAGGAACAAATGCAAGACATCGAACAGATATATCTTTTTTTCTTCAAGAAGATGAAATACATCACATAGGTATTTCACCATTATTAAAGTTAGAAATTGGAATGATTTCTCTTTTTCCAATTGATTACATGCATAATGTATGCTTAGGAGTTGTAAGGAAAATGTTATGTTTATGGGTGGGAATTAGTCGGAGTGCTAACATTAAAGTAAAATTACACAATCGTTTTAAAAATTTAATGTCGGATCATTTAATTTCGTTAAGGCCATTTGTAACTGTAGAATTTAACAGGAAACCTCGTAGTTTACTTGAACTGCAACGTTGGAAAGCTACCGAATTTAGAACTTTTTTAATATACTTCGGTCCACTTATTTTGAAAGATATACTTGATTTAGCTGTATATGAACATTTTTTATTATTGAATTGTGCAATAACAATACTTTTATCTAAAAAATTAATTTCAAAATTTAGTCTTGATTTTACACGAAATTTGTTAAATATCTTTATAAGTCATAGTAAAAAAATTTATGGTGTCGAATTTATTGTATACAATGTGCATGCACTCTGTCATTTATCTGATGAAGTTGAGAGATATGGTCCTTTGGACTCCTTTTCCGCATTTCCGTTTGAAAATTATTTTGGTGAGATTAAAGCTTTAGTTAGATCACCGCATAAACCACTTCAACAAATTTGTCGCAGACTACATGAAATTTCATTTTCAGATGTACAGATTAATAGAGAAAGATCGTTAATACATTTTATGCAACATACTATTTTATGGTGTCATACATATTATTTTATACATATTATTTTATGGTGTCTAACAATACATATATACATATTCATACATATTATTTTATACATATTATTTTATGGTGTCTAACAAGCTGTGTAATAATGATATTTACAAATAGTTTTTTATATATAAAAAAGTTTTTTTTCATTAAAATAAAAAAACAGTTTGACACAAGAACCAGTTAAGTGAAAAAATAAAATAATATTGTTTTAATTTCTTTGTTAGGAATTTTATTTACATTATATTTTACTACAATGTGCAATAATGTTTGCGATAATTTTTATTAAATAAAAAAACAATAAGTTAATAGAGAATAAATATGCTAATAAATTAATAGAATAATTATTTAAAAATTAAATCAACCTGCTCTTGAATTTTATCAAAAACTTAAATTTAATTTTCCAGTAATTGAAGTTATATTAGTCATTTTATTCTCTAGTCTATAATATAATATATGTTAAGTGATTTTTTCATTTGTATATTCTCCTTGTATTTTAATAAATTTATAACAGCATTGATTTTTCTATTTTGTATATATCATTGATATTTCCTTTAGAAAAGAAATCAAAGTTACGCTTTAAAAAATTTACTGATTTTCTTTCTATTTTTTGATCTATTTCTATTATATAGAATAATAAGGAATTTATATATATACATATTTACCGCAGTACAAATTCATTAAATTTTTAAATCTTTATCAAATAGAATAATAAACACAGAATATATATTATAGAATATACAAATGGAATTACAAATGTAATAAATATAATTTTATATATATACATACATACATACATACATACATACATATATACATACATACATACATACAAACATATATGCATGTATGTATGTATGTATATATGTATGTATGTATGTATGTATGTATGTATGTATATATATAAAATTATATTTATTACATTTGTAATTCCATTTGTATATTCTATAATATATATTCTGTGTTTATTATTCTATTTGATAAAGATTTAAAAATTTAATTAATTTGTACTGCGGTAAATTTTGAAAAGTGGCCAAAAAATTCACCAATTTTATATGTCGTATATACGTCATCTTATATTTGAGAAATGTCGTCATTTTGTCGTCATATATATGACGTCAATCGTCTGTGACTTAGGACCGTCATTTTACCGTCACTTTTACGTCATTCTAAAGGTGATTTTGACGTAATCAGTGACTTAAAAATAACGTTATAATGACGACACCTTGCTACCTGGGTAGTTCTCGACGGCGAGAGCGAAGCTTGGGTTTTGCGAAATTGTCGCATTAGATTCGAGAACAACGGAACCCACGTATCGTTATATCCAATTAACGCTAACAGTGTGGTTATGTGTTCTACGACTACGGGTTTAATGATTCAAGAATACGAGATGTTTCGCGGACTGAGAATTCGCGAGGTAGTTCTCTTGGATTTTAGAAACGGTTATCTTCATTCTCACGTCTACATACACAATGAGACGGGTAAGAAAGTATTACACGTCTATGCATAGAAACGGAATAATTCATCCTTTCCAGGAAAGCGCTGTTTTGTATTCGCGAGCGAATTACGACGACGAGGAACTAACTACGTCTCTCTACTGCAAACCTTTAGACAAATTAGAGATAATCGGCAAGTCTAATTGGCCGGTAAGTTACTCTCGATTCTTACAAAACGATACTATATTTCATACTTTTGAGGTGGAGGATCCGCCGGGTAGAGTGAAAATTTTGACGGCTGATTGTACTTTGAATTTTCCGCTCAAGGTAAACGCTCGAGATTCCATATACGAATTCGACGTAGAATTGAATCAACACGCTCAAAGATTTACAGCTTCCGAACGTAGCGTACCGAAACCGCAACCTGCGCCACCGAAACCATCGCCGCCGCCGTTGCCGCCTACTACCGATGATAAAAAAGAGGAGACGGAAAAAACGAAACGTATGACATCGATGATGTTACTGCGAAAACATCGAAGAAACGCATCGCCGATTTTATTCAGCATTGGTAATGATCGAAACGACGATACTAATTACGAAGATTTCGTAACGTTAACCTACGAGGACGATGCTTTCACGAGATCGATACGCGAGAGTATCGCGAGACACGAACCGAATCTCGTCGGTGTCGCGAGTAGTCTCTCTCTCGAAGAGATACGCAAAATCGAACGTAAGAATAAAGTTTTTGAAAAAAAAGATGCTGGTGGTGTTGGCAGCGGCGAAGGAAACGACGAAGTCGTCGTCGGTACTCGAGACGACGTCGGTCCTCAAGAATCAGCGGTAGGGGTTTGCGCGACTAAATGGCCACCGAAGAATCTTAAAATGAATCGAACTTCTGTTCAAGTCGCAGCCAATAGTGATGAATTATGTTGTTCGTGCTTAACAACCTGCGAATGGACATGGCCTCCGAAAATATTAGATTCTCCGATAATGGAGCATTTGTTCGTGGAAGGAAGGCACTCGGGATGTGGTGATAAGAAATAACCTTCGATGTTAATGTTTCGAGCGATAAGATAATATAAGCAACTGTCTCATTGTGCAACGAAAATAAATATATGCTGAAAAATATTATCCAAAATAATTTTTCGAATAAAAGACGGCTCTTTGTTCGATGTCAACGCTCCGATACCGATAATCACCGTCGCCTAACTCACGACGATCGTAGACGCCATATTAGCTATTAAAAGATTTACATTTCAAACGTATTTTAGTTTCTTTCCATCCCTCCCTTCGCATTGTTATACGAACGAAACGCACCGTGTCGTCATCTTCGACGACGACTACTACGACACGACGGGTGGTCATCGAGTCCCGAACGCCCTACGGCCGCTACAAAACTAACCATTCTCGCACACACAAAAGCAAGCGTACGTGACAAAGGAGGAGCAAAAAAATGTTAACTGTAAGCGTATTAGCCTCGGGTATTGTTCTTTTGGGCTGGTATTTTTATCATATAACGTTTAAGCCCGAACTTTTAGATTTTTGGGAAACCTGTGACTATTATTACAAATACAATGAAAAATTTAAAATTATAGATCCGCCCGTGGTGAGACAGACGAAACGATTCAATTTAAAAAGATTAATGGACTCTATTCCGAGAAGGGAAAAACCTCCCATAGGTTTCGACATTTACGATATAGGCGGTTTCGACACTGGCTACAAACCCGAATGGTATCCGGATCATCGAGAACTCGGAGATATGTGTAATTTTCTCATTTTTCTCGTACATTGGTCGTTGAACGAATCGACGAGTCAAGAGGATCGGGATCGAGCGTACGATATAATAGTAGATTTTACAGGTCGATACGTGGATAAGATAAAAAATAAATACGATTTGGGAATACCTTGGTATCCACCCGATCAAAATCACCTTATCAATTGGTATCAATTCGGCGTTAGCGCTCCCAATTATCTCATGCACGCGATGTTAATCGCTAGAACCGACGAATTCAAGTATCTTTGCGCGCGCGAGATTTTGAAGCATCTAACGAATCCGAGATGTTCCTTCGGCGAGTGTCGAGACGGAGCTAATCAAGTTTATCAAGGTCTACCGTGGATTACGGCGCATTACATCCTAGATCCGAATAGTATCGACGTATGGGCGGCTCATCCCGCGTACGAATGCGTAGTCAATTATATAAAATTTCCCATCGCCGAATCGCGCCGCTCCGAAGGTTTGTTTATAGACGGTACGTATATCGCTCACGAGAATGTTTTAGCTTACGGTTATTTAGCAATAATGACGAAAATGAGTAACGGTCTCATTGAATTCGACGATATGATGCGAAATTTTATCATAGATTATCGCCGAGTTCAATCGATTCTCTTTCATCCGTCGTTACCGTACGGACCCATAGGTTTTTTCACGCGCGACAAAGTCGTAACGTGCCCTACGTTCGAGCCTAGTCAACTCGGTATAAAGGTAATTCCGTCCTGTTTATTTTTACGCATGTACGGCGAGGATTATTCGTTCGCTTGCCGTGGACAAAATACGTGGATCTCGTATTACGAATTCGATAGATCGTGCTCCGAGATGGGACAGTATTGGGTGCAATATCGAGGCGTTCGTTACAGCGAGGAACCTTTGCACGAGCCCACTTTCCCCGACGTCGGTTTTATGTATCAAAAATTCAAAGATGTCGCCGAGACGATTCCCGTAGATTCTCTGTGTAAAATAGACATGATGGATTATCAACAAGTTTTACGTGTACGAATAAACAAATCGGACGGTCAACCGGATAATTTAAAGTACGGTTTCGTATTTTCGTACGGTAATATAGGTATACTGCGACATTTTTACAATTGCGAGGAACTCAGATATAGCAGCGTGGGAAGTACTATCGATATTTCCACCTCGATGTTCGGTAATTATTCCGTAGACGAATTTATTCTTTGCGATTACGACGAGCATGTTATAGATATATATATAAGAATTTTCAAAAAAATGGCTTTTACGATGATTTTATGCGCCGGTAAGACTATACACGAATGGGAGGCGTTCAAACCATCTCTAGGTATATGGAATATGCATTGGGACTGTAAATCTCGAACTTTGACGAGTTCTTTCGAAGCTACGGATGATTTGTTCAACGTAATCGAGGAACAGTATCCCAAGGGATACGACGTGGTCACGAGCGACAATGGTAATTGTATGATTTTGTTGAGCGAAGGCATACCTAAACTAGCGATGTATCCGGAAGGCATGGACGTACCTATTCATCGAAATTTCGTCACGAGATATCAAGGTAAGGATTATAATTTTCAATTCGATCAAACGTCAAATCAATATTGGTTAGCGGGCGACTGTATAGATGTATGAATGAAATAATTATGATTTAAAAATCTAACACCACGACGTTTGCCTCTCGCGCGCGTGCCTAACCGGATATTTCCCGTTACGTGCAGAGGAAGGACTGTTAGGTGGAGAGACGAGAAAGAAGAGAAGCTATCGCAACACCCACGTATCGTAATAACGCGAGCTCGCGATATGCTTCACGCGCGCAAAAATATTTTTCATAAAAACGAACGTTTGTTCGAGGTAATAGTAAGACGAAAAAAATCCGTCGTCGATAACGTTGGCAAGGCGAAAAACGACGACGACGACGAAAAATTATTACGAAGAAATGATATAAAAACAATCGACAACGAAGAAGAAGAAGATAATACGCCTTCGACGAAGAAAAAGGGCGAAAAAATGAATCGTTGCAGATATCCGGAATTCTCATCGTACGCTAAACGTTTCGAATCTTTTCAAAAATCGTACCACATCGTGGATCGTCGATGCCGTGATGACGATGATGATAACGTCGATGTTAATAATCTCGATATATATCGCTGGTACGTTCAAGTCGGTTTTTTTTATTCCGGAATAGACGATCTTGTGATTTGTCATCATTGCGGTTTGGCGTTGCATTCTTGGCACGATAATCGTACCATTCTATCGGAACATCTATATTGGGACGATACCTGCTGTTTCGTATTAGGCGCTGTAAAATATTCAAGTCTCTGCGATTGTTCGCGCGGTCGAGGAGTTCATTCGAGAAAAAAAAATTGTTCCGCCGTCGTCGTCGAATCATCTTCTTTATTCTTACCACGCTCTACTCGAGCTTGCTATCGCATAGAGAATCTACCGAATTCACTGATCGTTCGATTCTCCGAATGTAAAGATTATATTTATCGCGAGATGTTAACTTCGCGAACGATGCTTGCCGAATTATTCGATTTTTACAATAAATATCAGGCGATACTTCACGAAAGTAAAGAACTCGAACGAGCGACATCTTTGAAAATTGAAAGTCTTTGTTACGCTCCGTTGAATTTTCGACGACGCGATAACCTATTGCGCGAAATATTGGAAAACGTATCTAATTTGGAGCTTCGCGCGGCTAATTTATGTCCTACGAAAAATATCACGTCTTCGAATAATATTCCGTTGGATATATGTACGTCGTATCCATTAGATTCGTCGAGTATACTCGATACTTTTTGCTCGATATGTTTTTTACGTTCGCCTGATAAATCGGTTCTTCATCATCGAACCTCCACAAAGCTTCTTCCCACGGTTATTAATGCCGCCACCGCTGCCGCCGCCGCCGACGACGACGACGTTTCTTTAATATCTTCTCGACGTATCAACGATACTACAAATTCTACTAATACTACTGTGGAAAGTAATTCGAATCGCTTAGGTAATTTTTTTTCGTCGTTTTTCTCCACACCGTCGTCGTCGAACAATAATCAGAATTTTTTGACTCATCAATCACAGTTATTATCGTCGGCGGTGTCCCCCGCAAAAAATTACGACGATACCACGACCGATTCTTCTAACGCAGAATCGTGCGTAAATTTACCACGCGTAACGCGTTCAACCTCTAAGAGGAGAGAAAGAGAATGTCGCGAAATCGCAAATGATATAGGTGAAGATCGGATTATTTTTAGGCAGCGAGAATATCGCACCGTATCATCATCATCATTATCATCATCTTCGAAAGATACGGTAAATGTACGGCGGCGGTGGCTACAACACCAGCGGCCCGTCAGCGGTAATAGCGACGGTGGCAACGCTAGACACGGCGGCGACGACAGTAACAACAATTTGTCTCGTCCATCTACTTCATCGATGCCGCAATCACCTTCCTTGCCACCACCACCACCACCACCACCACCACCACCACCACCATCACCACCAATTAATAAAAACAATGACGACTACGACGATGGCGAAGACGATGAAGATTACGAAGAGAAGTACGAAGACGCTAAATACAAAGTGGCGTTACGAAATGCTACTTTAACCTATAATGAAAATGAGTCGATCAATTATGGAAATGCCGCCGTCGTATCGTCGCCGCCACACCGTGGCGACAAATCTATTGAAAAAGACAATTTCACTTGCATAATATGTTTTTCAAATTCCAGAAACGTATTGTATCTACCGTGTCGGCATTTGGTTGCTTGTTCCCAATGTTCCGGCGTGATAAAAGAATGTCCCGTATGTAAAGCAACTTTGTATTTTAAAATCGATATATTCTATTGATTAAAAAGTTGGGTGTGGGATACTGCTTTTCGGGTAAAACAATACGAAAAAAAAAACATTCTTTTTTTGTTCGAAACAGGCAGGTATCTAGGAATAAATAGGATACGGCAATAATCCTCGAGTTGTGAAAAAGAATCTTTAGAAAACGGTATCCTGTTTTAAACACAAACGGCTCCTATTTGTGACATAAATTGAAAGAGATAAAAGAAGAGCGGGCGGAGAGAATGAGTGAGAGAAGAGAAGAGAAGTAAACATTAGAGCGCGGTCACTGTGCAACAGCAATGATCCAGTAACCGTTCGCTGCATGTGCTCCAGTCTATTGAAATACAACGAAGGAGACGGACGACGCGGACGAACGTGCGCGTGTTTTAGGGCAACGGCGCGAGTTACGAATCACGAATGTTTCTCGTTCTCTCGTCGTCGTCGTCGTCGTCGTCTCGGTGGTCTTAGTGTTCTTTCATCAAATCCGAGAAGATAAAAGAAGAGAGAGAGAGAGAGAGAGAAATGACCTAATGGTGCACGACGGACCCAAAGGTTAGGTTAGGTCGAATTACGCTGCGCTAAGGTCCCCCGGAATGGGACTTATATATCGTAAAATTGCATTCGAGATCCCTAATTCTAGAGTAAAACTGGTGGCGAACGAACGTACGCGCGCGATACGTAGTGTTGAGTGATCTCGACGTACAGCGATCAAGTTTTTTTTCGCTCGCTTCGCGTATCATATATTCTCATCTATGATAAAAAGTGAATTGTTCAATCATTATCGCGAATCGCCGATAATGCGGATTTATCTGTTTTTCATCATTCTCTCTTCTCATCTGAGATAAAAAAGAATGATTTATCGGTTTTTTCCATCATCGGAAGACACTATTGTATCGCGAATCGTATCCGATAATCGATGTGGATACGTGATTTATCTGTTTTTTAATCAGACTATATTGTAGTGTGGATCTGAAGAATAGTCGCTGAGTGATTTATCGGTTTTTTCGATCATCGGAAGACACTATCGTATCGCGTCTCGTATCCGATAATCGATGAGTGACTAACATACATCCGTTATATCTTTTATCTCGACGTATTGTCATCGATCGATGAAGACTAATGTGTTTGTTTCGATGAAGTTAAAGATTAAATAATCGAACTACATCAAATATTAATACTAGCCGTACGAAATTTAGTTAATCGTTAAACGTACTTCGTCGCGAGTATATTTCGCGGTATCTTTCCTTCTTCTTCGTTGTCGAACTTTCGTTTGGGAATCGTGCGTAATCATGAAAAAACCATTGGTATTACAGATTTTAAAATTATCTGCTCAATTAACAGAAATTAAAAGTAATAATTTTAAAAAATTATACGTAATGCATAAAAAATTTTATTCGACTACGTTCAATATCAAAGATCTCAAATACTTCAGCGAAGATTTATATTTCATATTCAAACGTATAGATAAATTTTTCTCACCTAACATAACTAACAACAACAACAATAACAATATCAGTAATGTAAAAAAAAACCTAACCACCACCGCCGCCGTTGCTACTGCTACCGCTGCTGTAGTAGTCGAAAAATGTGAGAAGACGTTAAGTTTATCCGAAACGAAGAACAATATAAAAAAGTTGCGAGAATTCGTTCGTAAAAATATGAACAATATCAATATGGACGAATTTAGCGACGACGAAGATGATAGCGACGACGAAGATGATAACGATGATAGCGACGACGCCGACGACGCCATCACCGAAAGCGGTGATACCGAAGATCGAAACGACGCGAACCTAAACGTAGAAGAGGAAAACGCGAAAAACGGTGAATATAACAACGAAGATTTTGCTAGCATCGAAGATCTCGACGATAATGATGATGATGATAATATGGATGATTTCGAAGACGAATCCACTCGCAACGGTGAATCACAATTGTCGAAACCTTCCGTACATCAATGGCGTATATTTTACCACAGAATCAATGGAGTAAAAAAAATATCCGAAGTCGTACTAAAATTGTTGGAGAAATCTCATCGAATAATCCTAGATTTGAAGAAAATAATAAATATTATAAAACATACGTTTATCATCGCCTATGAGATATTAACTTTTTGTATTACCGAAAAATCGGAGGAGTACGCAGACTTGATGTTTCAACTGGATTATCCATGCGAATCGTCGAAAGAAATTTCAAACTTGAGTAATTCTATCAATTTACCGGATCGCGTGAAATATAAAATTCAAAAGTTATCAAAAATTATCAAAAATTTTTACATATCCTACGAGACTCTGGAACTGACGTCGAGGTTAAAAAAATTTGATATTCGAAAAGAATCCTTTAACAGTGCCGCCGCTTTTTCCACCAGTTGTTCACCACAGTCCACGTTAACTACGCCGTCGTCGTTATCATCGAGACCTTCATCGTCGTCGGATTCGAACAAAACGTACTGGCCGTTGAAAGAATCTCGCGAAATCGCAGGATTTCGCGGCATTTACGCCGATGAATCTAATAAGACGAACAAAAGAAATTCCGATGAAAACGATGTAAACTTTTGTAGTCAAAAAGTATAACAACAATCGTCACTACTAAAATAATTATTTTACGTCGATCACTTTAAATCCAACATTTCCCATTTTTTACAGAAGAAAACGAAAATAATTTCTTCGACGGACGATGTCATCGAAACACCACCACCATCATCATCGCCACTACCATTACAGCCATCCCCTACGACATTGCCGAATCCGACGATCACAACGACGATCGCTACTACGATAATTAAAGAACAAGAAAAAAACGATGAAAACGTAGTTGTGAAAGAAGAGGAGGAGCCGATCGAAGCAACGAACGATGCAGCCGTCAACTCGGACAAAAATAACGCTAATATAAATTCCACAGATACGGATTTCTCTATCTTATCAATGGTGAGTGATGAATAATTTTTATTCGTTTATAAATCTAATATTTTTAAAATTCTTTTTTAAAGCAACTGGAAACCGAAATGGAAAATTGTAGTAGCAACCATACCTCGAGGCTGAAAGATACTTTGAAAAATGCTACTATTATTACTGCTACTTACTGTTGATGATACTTTTACTGCTGCTACTCCGAAATCTGTTAATGTTCCGACCGCATCTATTAATACGACGATTACCGCTAATACTGATGTTGTTGTCGATACATTTGTTAATGATGCGACCATACATAATACGACTGAGACGCTATTGGATGAAAATGTTTTTTTCAAGGTCGTAGACGACATTTTCGAAGGAAAAAGAACAACGATCAACGATATGAAAACTTTAGAAGCCACTGATAATTTGCAAAAATTATACGCCCCAACGTCTATGGGTGTCGTCGCAGTCGCCGCCACCACCGCAACCGCCACCACGATGATTCAATTGCCCGAAGACGGTATTTTGGAACCGTCACCGATGTTAACGGACGTTTTATTAGAAAATCTGAATTTTGGTAAGTCTGCCGTTCGTAAATGCCGCCACCGGTCTTCTTCGCTACGTCTCTCTCTCTCTCTCTCTCTCTCTCTCTCTCGGTATAATAAAATTCTAATTTTTTCTTTTTTCCAGATAACGAGATATATATAGACACTTCTTCGAGACAATATTTAAAATTACCGGTATTTCGCAGTGAAAATAACGAGGAATTGTTCGAGGCGAACGCAATCGTTTCATCGAAGAAGAAGGATGATCCGTCGTCTGCGAACAACATCGTACACGACGTCGCGACGTCGTCCTATCACCATCATCACAGTCATCATCATCATCACAATAACGTTGAGAGCGAAACTGAAATCGTGATGGAAAAAAATATCAGCGTTCATTGGTACGTTCGCGATAGTCTAAAATACGTACCGTTGGATAAATCGGTACATACTTGGCATTCGTTGGACAATAACAGTAATATAGGCGTTATGACGTTCCAAAATCAAAAACTATACGTACTATTCGACGAGAATAAAAGCTATTTTAGTAGAACTGTTGTGAAACAGATTAGGAAATTGAATATCGATAATTTTCACATGATAATCGCAACTAGTCGCGGTAAACAAATTGGCAAAAATATTCTTGTGATTAAACATAATTTGAGTTCGAATAATTTGGACCGCGTGGTCGCTATATTGAAAAATGCGAAAAAAAATGTTTCGTTCATGAATAGTATGATCGAGTCGTCGAGCGACAACGATAAATCGTACGATTACAATAATGAAAAATCTTCCGTTCTTTTTTACTCTCCGATCGATGACACCATACTAGGTTTCAAAAATCAATATATACGTAATTTCGGCATTTGGGGTAAGACGAATCTTCGAGATAGATGGTACGTAAAAATATGTTGTCGAGATCACGATAACCGTTACATCAATTGCGGTTTAGCAAAAATTGGAAAAAATTACGAAGACTTAAAAGATTTAATTGATTTCGAAACGAAGATCTACGGATCGATGATCGTTCATTTTACGGATTTTAAAGATTATTTCGCCCAACAGGCTCGAATTTACATACCCAAGTGCGATATCGCGTCTAAAAGCGTTATAGATCTAGAAACGACCGATAAAATATGTTATATCGACGATATAGCTTATAATCACAAAGATTATAGAAATTATATTAATCTTTTATAAATAATAATATGGTTCGTGTGTTTTGTAAACAAAAAATGAAATAAAAAATTAGACTAGAGAGAGTATGTTTTTTTGGTTTCTTTATTATACACGAAATTTTACACGCGTAGTAATGTAAACGTCGCCATTACCACGACCACTCTTTGATCCTCGCATCTTTTCCTTTCTTTTCGAAGATAATCGACGAACGAATTTAGACAACGACGACGAATGTAACACCGGTGGAAAAGACGTAGATATAGTTTGAAAATATCTCGTTAATAATGCTAAAAGTATAATCTTATCATCGGCGTTAGGTTCGTTCGCTCCTAACGCATAGTCATCGTCTTCCATGCTCTCGTTTGAATCAATAATGCTTTGCTCGTACATCCGTGGATAATTCTTCTTCTCGTTTCTCAACGATAATCCGAAAGCTAAACCTAAATCACGGGCGATACGTCGATCGATGGACCTTGGAACGCCAGCGGGAAATTCATCTCGAAGTATCTCGATTCGTTGCCTTCGATGCAGATCGCAACGTTCGCCATTCACGTCGATAAAATTCCAAATTTCCTCGTCACTCGTAGTGCGTGAAAAAAAAATTGGCACGGTTAGATCTAACGATGATTCTTTAGATGGCTGATTCCATCGCACAGTTCTGCTAACGTTGGGTTGAGAAAAAATATCTTCATCACGGCGAACTCGTAGAGTAGCGTATAAATTTACGGTTATCACGGACGTGGATTTGAGATGGATAAACGTCGATGAATTAACGTTACGTATATTGTCAATCACAGTATCCACGTTATCGTCGTAACAACGCTCGATTAGATTAGAGTTGCAATGTCTATGAAAATTATACGTAATATTACGCGATATGTTCTCGAACCAACGTTTCAAACTTCTCCGGAACGCTCTTTCGAAATAAAGATCTATCGTCTGTTTATTTTCTGTGATTCTTTCGTTTTTAATCCTTTCAGTAGCAGCAATTGAATATTCATCGCAGCTTTCACGTACAGTTACTATTCTCAATTGTCGTGGTAACGATACAGCGTCGTAAAAAACGTTCACTATTAACGATTTATCGAGACTCAACGTTTCGTCATCGATACCTTCCAATAATTTATAATTATAGCGTTCATTATTTGACGTACTATCGTAATCTAAAAGGGGAAAATCCAACGAGACTGTAATTTTAATCATTACTATGATCGTCGTCGTTAAAATCAACATGTTCAACGTGATTTTTTTGGAGATTGCTTAGAATCGTGGTAAAATGCAGTTCTTTTTCTTCGTCTTCTTTTGTCAACGGATTCTTCGTCACCGTTCGTAGAAGTAGTCGCGACTATTTCGGCGTCGTCGGTTATAATCGTATCTTTCGAAACAGATTCTTCACCACCGTTCGTAGTAGTAGTCGCGACTATTTCGGCGTCATCGGTTATAATCGTATCTTTCGAAACAGATTCTTCACCACCGTTCTTAGTAGTAGTAGTCGTGATTATTTCGGCGTCCTTGGTTAGCGTATCTTTCGAAACAGATTCTTCACCACCGTTCGTAGTAGTAGTCGCGATTATTTCGGCGTCGTCGGTTATAATCGTATCTTTCGAAACAGATTCTTCACCACCGTTCGTAGTAGTAGTCGCGATTATTTCAGTGATTAAATTATTACTAACCGGAACATTCGAGACAAATTCTTCGTCGTCTTTATTCTCGTACATCGTATTACTCTTATCCTCGTCACTCGTTACATTGAACGAAACCGCATCGGGTGTATTGAAAAATTCAATATCCGTTTCTATATCAGCACCCTCGTCGATGTCATCGTCCTCGATGTAATCAAGTTGCTCTGGAATAGTATTCAACTTGTTGCTATTCGTAGAATCCTCGTCAAAATTATTATTAATATCGTAACGAGAATAATTAGTATTGTTCGAATCTATCCAAGTGAAACGAGAATTATCATTCGTTAATAAATCGGAATACTTTGATTCGTCTTCTTCGTCATCAGCAATATCATCGCTATTACCGTTAACGATACTTCCTTCCTCGCCATCGTCGCCTAAACTATGAATCTTGTAAAAAGATTGCGGCGCGATCGATCGAGTTGTACGAAAAGACGTAGCGTTCTCATCTGGATTCAAAACATCTTCTTCTTTAGATCTTACAACTGGATCTTTGATAATATATCGAAAATTACATATGATTATGATAATTGTTAAAATAATAACAGAGTACCAAAAAATTTCTATCAAAGACATAATTTTTGGTGAAAAAACAACAAATCGATGCTTATTCGCTAAGAATATTAATGTTCATCGGTCTATAGTTCAATAGACTAGTACGAGCGTAAGTCTAGTCTAAAATTTATTCGTCTCTATATCTCGTCTCTTACTTAAGTCAACGAGGGAAAATAATACTATCGGACAAGTTTCGTACAACGTTCGCCGCGATATACGATCTTAGTCGAAAAAAAAACTGTAGTCCGGCAACGACCAAAAACATCGGAATACCCGTTATTATTATACAACAGACAAAGTCGACGCGATAAAAAATCATTTCTTGTTCAAAGACTATGCGTCTAGTAGACGAGAGTGTCTTATCGTCGCGTATCGACATTAATTTTGAACCCTCACGAAGCAGAATATCAACGATTTCGGAAATCGTTGATTCGAACGACAAATCGCGTAATTGAAGAGTCATCGAGTTTTCCAGACACGCGCATAAAACGAGAATCGAATACGAACGTTGAGAAGCTACGTCGATGTAGCGTCTTCGTAGACGCAGTGTCGATAACGGCGACGAATCGTCGTCGTTGTCCGTTGTGCCGTTGCGATACAAACGATTGTTGACGCTCGTATAAATTTGTCTCAACCCGTTAACGCTGATACGATCCGATCGTATATATTCCGCTCTAGATATAGCTTTCTCTATAGTATCTTCGTTACCCACAAAATACATGCTTCTATCAGTCGTATCTATCCATGCACCGATACCGTAAGATCGCGCGTCTATGGAATAAAATTTCGAAATGTTATAGACGTAAGAGAAATATGACGCTAATACGCGAAGTAAGTAACGTCGAGAGTCGCTAATATGTACCAGACGCTCCACTAAATTCGTTCGTTGTATGAATTCTTTCACGGAATCGTCCGTATCGCGATACTTGATACGAATATTTTTTAAAAAATTATTTTTGTCGTTAGAATCATCCGAATGCAAACGACGGTTTCCCTGTTGACTTAACATTTTTGGTTAGGTTAGGTTAAGAATAATAAATACATCAAACTTAAATATAGATATATATTTTATTTTACGTATAAGCATCTATTAAATCTATAATAATCTGAATGATATCGTCGAAATGATTACATATAACGCGTTCGTTGTTATAAATTAAAGTACAATTGGAATGATCTTTACTTAGAACGTTAGCTGAAAAATTTATTTTATTTCGCAGAGAAATTTCATAAGTAGTTTTGGTTATGAAAACATGCGGTGAATCGTCTATATTGTAAAACTTACACATCGACAATTGTGAATCGTTCAACGGTTTGGGTAACGTACAAATTAAAGAATCTCGCGAATTCAAAAATAAAAATACATAATAAGAACGTTTATTTAACAAATATAGACCGTCGATCACACGTCGAAGTTTTTTGAATGTCGAGTATCCGACGATGATGAGGACCGAGAAGACGAAACGACATCACGGACAGTTTTGCTATGTTTCTCGATCGACGTATCGCGAGACGATGAAATCTTCCTCTTCTTTTTCGTCGAATGATCGTTGGTAGAACGCTGCTGATGCTGATGATCCTGCTTCGATGCTTTCTGTCGTCGACGTTGTTCATCCATTCCGTCGCTATTTCTTTCTTTATCATTATTATTATTATTATTATTTTCTTTTTCTTCGATTTTACGATCAACGGTGTTGAGGTCAATTTTTCGTTTATCTCTCGATGATCTCGTTGTATCCGGAGATAATGTTGCGCTACTACGGTTTTCGCTATTTTCAGAATTCGAACGATCGTCTAAAATCAGATTAACGCTCTTCGATGCGTTATTATCATCGACGACGACGGATACTTTCTCCTCCTCAGTCGTTTCACCGTTCAAAATACACTCTATGAGATCCGAGGGAATATCGACGCTTGTAAAAGAATTATCACGCATGGAAAATAAATCTTCGATATCAAAATTTGTATTTTCTTCTTCGGATATGGCCGCTGCAGCTGCCGTCACCGTCGTCTTCGTAGAGTCTTCGTTTCGATCCTCGAGTTTATCACATTCGTTGAAACATTTCGATATCAATACCGCCGAATCCAAAGCATCGGACGATGATTCAGCGGATCTGACGTCGATCGTTTGACGACGTTTTATCTCGGTTAATTCGGTACGATACAATTCCGGACAAGCTCCGTGTTTATTGGCGGTAATGAAAAAAGTCATACAACGTTCGCAAACGTTACCGTCCAAATTATAACCTTCCCATGAATTCAGCGTATCGTTCAGAGTTTCGAATCCATTCCAATAACAATGCCGATCATCGGTGAAAGGATACCATAGATCAGGTATCGAAATCATATATTTATCGGTGAAAAGTCCATCGTCGACTTGCATATTATAATTAACGTACATTTTTTTAACTTGATTTTTCAAATTCTGAGGATTACCAATTTGATAGGTGAGAAATTGAAATAATTCTCGAGCGGTTTTTCGTTTGAAAGCACCGACGCAAATTTTTATCTCGTCGTCCTCGAAGATCGTTCGTATATTTCTTTTCAACGAGTCTTTAGATTGTTTCGGTAACTTTGACAACGTGTAAAGAACGAGAGCAAATTCGTGAAAGTTACGAGGACGCGCGTTCAACGTAAGAGTGGATTTTTTCTTAACTCCACCATTACCCGAATTAATCGTCGCAGCGGCCGCGGCTGATGATGCGTCGTCGAAAATCGATGAATCAACGTTATTATTCGTACCGTTAACCAGATCGGTCTGTTGTTTGTTTCTAATTTTATTTTTCGTAGAATCACCGATAAATTTCACCAAATAAGCAAATTTTTTCACATTATCTTTAACATTCATCGATAAATCGTCGTTGTTTTCGTTGATGTCGTTCTCATCGTCCCGATCGAGTTCTTCCCTCTTCTTCTTCTTTTTCTTCATAATAGTAGGAGTAGTAATAGTCGTTGATGTAGTTGTTTTCATTCGTCTTTCATCTTCTTCGTCGTAATTCTCACGTTGACGTTTACTGGCTAAACGCGGATCTAGAGAACTCGTCGTCGGCGCCGACGACGATGTAGTCTTCGACGTAAAAATTTGCGGTGTTACAGTAGCCGTGCGTTTTTTTACGTTATTTTTATCCCTCGATTTACCGCACCATTCGCTACCACTGTCGTCAACGTTATTACATCGTTCCTCGTTCTTATTGTTGTCATCGTCGCGTTTATCATTCTTCCTACCTTTAATATTCTTCATAATTTTAGCTTCGATCGTCTATCGGCAGTCGTTAGATACGCGCGCGATCAATGTCTCGGCGCGAACTGAAGAATTTTTTCAACGAACCGACAAATTTATACGCGTAGCGAGAAATGTAATCGTTGATTAAATATCCCAGCACCGTTAGACGATCGAAACTAAAATTATATAATTTTTTTATCAAAAGACAGATAAAACGACTTTGTTCGCTTACAATACGACGAGGTATAATTCGTTACCAAACGATCTTTCATTTTATTAACGATTCCGCTAACGTTAGTTCCGCGCAAACTTGCGTTCAAAAAATTCGTCTCTTCGATAAAGGTTCGAAGATTCGTCATAAGCGTACTATGACTTATAAACGAATTTTTAACCGGCGTTATAGTGTAATACGAGCAAAATAATTCGTACGGATCGATAGAATTGTGCAAATGTTCCGCGTCTTCGGCAATTGCCGAAGGTAAAGGTAATTCTATCGGAGCTTCCAACACTTTTGTATTTTTCATAAATATAATAGCGTTATCCACGAATTCGGATATTCGAACACGCATTTTTTTCGATCTTCCGATAAAAGCGGAATAATCTTCGTCGTCGACAGCGGCTACGTCTTCGTAATCGTACCTATTATTAGCTATGTCGTTATCGCAAAATTCCGTATCAAACTCGTTACAGCCTCGATAATCGCGAGCAGCGGCGTTCCAATAATTTTCGCGATCTTCGTCGTTACTATCGTCGTTCGTGTCTACGCGTAGATACGAATCAACGTTTCCGCCGCCGTGATTATCATCATCGGCGTCGCGGCCGCAATCGTCGTCGTCATCGTTATCTCTCAATACGCAATCGATCATAGATTCCAACGAATTCGCGCGATGTATATACCATAGAGCGTTCAAGAGACGTTTCGTTTTAATCGACGGACGTTCGGCCAATCTCGAGGCTATCAAATCACCCATGAGAAAATCTTTCTCCTCGACGTAGGTACAATGATCGAGAGCAAAATTCTCCACTAGAACGAATAAACCGATCGCGAAGGATATATTGTCGACGCCACGAGGAAAACATCTCGATGCGAATTGATACGCTACGCGATCCGTCGAAAATTTATTCAAAATATCAAATTTCGAATCATCCGTATCGTTTAACAAAGATTTAAACTGATGCGTCATTCGTAAACAATATTTCAATCTGGTTATAACTCCGGCGTCTCCTTTCATCGCTATCGTATCGTTGGATGTGAGAATAAGCTTAGCTACGTGATTCAACAAATGTGCTTTTTGAGAGAAAAAGTTACGAGTTGTGAATTGAGCGCCCGATATGATGTTCTTGAAACGCCCGGCGTTCAATATTTCCAATTCGTCGCATTGACAAACGTGAGTTAGCATGAGATTGCGTTGATCCGTATTGATCTCGTCTTTGCTATCTTTACGCAGCGTCGAATTATTCACCGATCCGGATTTACTGGAATAAAGAGTTCTGATTACGTCCGAAACCCATTCGGATTTACCGCTGTCGCTGGTACCGAACAATATCAAAATGGATTTCAAATATTGACCTGGAAATTTTATCGCCGCTGTGAATAATATAAAAAATATCACTACTGGCATATTACCGTTGGCGAATATGTAGAACGATACGATAGCGATCGCTATTCCGATACACACGTCGTCGTCCGGTCGACGATTCGCTTCGAATTCACTCGATACGTATAGAGCTAATCCCTTAGCCAAATCGTCGGTCTTCGTAGATATTATAGCGCATTCTGGAAATAAAACTTTAACTTTTTCATAATATTTCGCAAATTCGCCGTTTGTTAGTCTTGAAAAAAAATTATGTTCTTTACAAGAAATCGATGATGATGATGATGACGCATAGTCATTTTTGCGACGTCGTGACTTTCGTCTACTCTCTAACTTTCCGAATTTATCGAAACGTTCTCTCTCGCGTCGCAATAAAAATAAATATAACGCCGTCACGTTACGTAAACTTTGATCGTTCATGTTGCTGCTACAGCAACTCGTTCTCGTATCGGACAAACATCGGATAAACAGAAGCAGTGTTTGCAAGTCGAAACGATTCGAGATTTTTTATCGAGTTGGAGTTTGGAGAGTTTCACGAAGAATCATTCCGAGGAATTCGACGTCAAGTACAGCGGCATGAACGATCAAAGTTTACGTAACGTGACGGCGTTATATTTATTTTTATTGCGACGCGAGAGAGAACGTTTCGATAAATTCGGAAAGTTAGAGAGTAGACGAAAGTCACGACGTCGCAAAAATGACTATGCGTCATCATCATCATCATCGATTTCTTGTAAAGAACATAATTTTTTTTCAAGACTAACAAACGGCGAATTTGCGAAATATTATGAAAAAGTTAAAGTTTTATTTCCACAATGCGCTATAATATCTACGAAGACCGACGATTTGGCTAAGGGATTAGCTCTATACGTATCGAGTGAATTCGAAGCGAATCGTCGACCGGACGACGACGTGTGTATCGGAATAGCGATCGCTATCGTATCGTTCTACATATTCGCCAACGGTAATATGCCAGTAGTGATATTTTTTATATTATTCACAGCGGCGATAAAATTTCCAGGTCAATATTTGAAATCCATTTTGATATTGTTCGGTACCAGCGACAGCGGTAAATCCGAATGGGTTTCGGACGTAATCAAAACTCTTTATTCCAGTAAATCCGGATCGGTGAATAATTCGACGCTGCGTAAAGATAGCAAAGACGAGATCAATACGGATCAACGCAATCTCATGCTAACTCACAATTATTGTGATGATGATGATGACTGTGATGATGGTGATAGGACGACGTCGCGACGTCGTGTACGTTGTTCGCAGACGACGGATCATCCTTCTTCTTCGATGAAACGATTGCGTTCGCCTCGAACAATTCCTCGTTAACAATTCAACGTTATCGTTGAGAGCGAAACTGAAATCGTGATGGAAAAAAATATCAGCGTTCATTGGTACGTTCGCGATAGTCTAAAATACGTACCGTTGGATAAATCGGTACATACTTGGCATTCGTTGGACAATAACAGTAATATAGGCGTTTTGACGTTCCAAAATCAAGAACTATACGTACATTTCGACGAGAATAAAAGCTGTTTGAATAGAACTGTGTTGAAACAGATTAGGAAATTGAATATCGATAATTTTCACATGATAATCGCAACTAGTCTCGGTAAACAAATTGGCAAAAATATTCTTGTGATGTACGATGTTGTTCGCAGACGACGGATCATCCTTCTTCTTCGATGAAACGATTGCGTTCGCCTCGAACAATTCCTCGTTATTTTCACTGCGAAATACCGGTAATTTTAAATATTGTCTCGAAGAAGTGTCCATATATATCTCGTTATCTGGAAAAAAGAAAAAATTAGAATTTTATTATACCGAGAGAGAGAGAGAGAGAGAGAGAGAGAGAGAGAGAGAGAGAGAGAGAGAGAGAGAGAGAGAGACGTAGCGAAGAAGACCGGTGGCGGCATTTACGAACGGCAGACTTACCAAAATTCAGATTTTCTAATAAAACGTCCGTTAACATCGGTGACGGTTCCAAAATACCGTCTTCGGGCAATTGAATCATCGTGGTGGCGGTTGCGGTGGTGGCGGCGACTGCGACGACACCCATAGACGTTGGGGCGTATAATTTTTGCAAATTATCAGTGGCTTCTAAAGTTTCCATATCGTTGATCGTTGTTCTTTTTCCTTCGAAAATGTCGTCTACGACCTTGAAAAAAACATTTTCATCCAATAGCGTCTCAGTCGTATTATGTATGGTCGCATCATTAACAAATGTATCGACAACAACATCAGTATTAGCGGTAATCGTCGTATTAATAGATGCGGTCGGAACATTAACAGATTTCGGAGTAGCAGCAGTAAAAGTATGATCAACAGTAGTAGCAGTAATAATAGTAGCATTTTTCAAAGTATCTTTCAGCCTCGAGGTATGGTTGCTACTACAATTTTCCATTTCGGTTTCCAGTTGCTTTAAAAAAGAATTTTAAAAATATTAGATTTATAAACGAATAAAAATTATTCATCACTCACCATTGATAAGATAGAGAAATTCGTATCTGTGGAATTTATATTAGCGTTATTTTTGTCCGAGTTGACGGCTGCATCGTTCGTTGCTTCGATCGGCTCCTCCTCTTCTTCCACAACTACGTTTTCATCGTTTTTTTCTTCTTCTTTAATTATCGTAGTAGCGATCGTCGTTGTGATCGTCGGATTCGGCAATGTCGTAGGGGATGGCTGTAATGGTAGTGGCGATGATGATGGTGGTGGTGTTTCGATGACATCGTCCGTCATAGAAATTATTTTCGTTTTCTTCTGTAAAAAATGGGAAATGTTGGATTTAAAGTGATCGACGTAAAATAATTATTTTAGTAGTGACGATTGTTGTTATACTTTTTGACTACAAAAGTTTACATCGTTTTCATCGGAATTTCTTTTGTTCGTCTTATTAGATTCATCGGCGTAAATGCCGCGAAATCCTGCGATTTCGCGAGATTCTTTCAACGGCCAGTACGTTTCGTTCGAATCCGACGACGATGAAGGTCTCGATGATAACGACGACGGCGTAGTTAACGTGGACTGTGGTGAACAACTGGTGGAAAAAGCGGCGGCACTGTTAAAGGATTCTTTTCGAATATCAAATTTTTTTAACCTCGACGTCAGTTCCAGAGTCTCGTAGGATATGTAAAAATTTTTGATAATTTTTGATAACTTTTGAATTTTATATTTCACGCGATCCGGTAAATTGATAGAATTACTCAAGTTTGAAATTTCTTTCGACGATTCGCATGGATAATCCAGTTGAAACATCAAGTTTGCGTACTCCTCCGATTTTTCGGTAATACAAAAAGTTAATATCTCATAGGCGATGATAAACGTATGTTTTATAATATTTATTATTTTCTTCAAATCTAGGATTATTCGATGAGATTTCTCCAACAATTTTAGTACGACTTCGGATATTTTTTTTACTCCATTGATTCTGTGGTAAAATATACGCCATTGATGTACGGAAGGTTTCGACAATTGTGATTCACCGTTGCGAGTGGATTCGTCTTCGAAATCATCCATATTATCATCATCATCATTATCGTCGAGATCTTCGATGCTAGCAAAATCTTCGTTGTTATATTCACCGTTTTTCGCGTTTTCCTCTTCTACGTTTAGGTTCGCGTCGTTTCGATCTTCGGTATCACCGCTTTCGGTGATGGCGTCGTCGGCGTCGTCGCTATCATCGTTATCATCTTCGTCGTCGCTATCATCTTCGTCGTCGCTAAATTCGTCCATATTGATATTGTTCATATTTTTACGAACGAATTCTCGCAACTTTTTTATATTGTTCTTCGTTTCGGATAAACTTAACGTCTTCTCACATTTTTCGACTACTACAGCAGCGGTAGCAGTAGCAACGGCGGCGGTGGTGGTTAGGTTTTTTTTTACATTACCGATATTGTTATTGTTGTTGTTGTTAGTTATGTTAGGTGAGAAAAATTTATCTATACGTTTGAATATGTGTTTAATAAAGAACCCGAGAAATGTCTGGTTTCGGGGGTGTCTGGCAGAACAGTCAATGATTCACACACAAAGAAATAGGAGCCGCACTTCACAATTATTCGAGACATGATATCTCGCTTTGTTCTTATAATTACACTAATTCTTATTATTCTAGTATCATATGCAATAGTTTTATAAGTTGTAATTGAGATAAACTGAGGAATCCGCCGAGGAATTCGAGGGAGGTTGCAAGAGAAGATTACGTCGATTTACGACGGACCGCGTGCTTCACCCGATAACTGCGTACTAGTCCCCGGTGTCCCGAGAAAGGGATAGCGCACACTTCACGCGCGTATGATTCTTTAATTTGATGCTGTTAATTTCCGGGAGATGAGAATGACCGTTTGATACAACCGAATTAGAGTTCACTTGATCAGATCCACGAGAGTCTAAACCGAATATTCAGAGAGCGAAAACTGTACTAAATGGCGACGTGCGTCACGATAGACCGGTACTCACCGAATGATCGAGGATTTCCGGAAGGGTCGATATCGACGCAGGAGCGCGGATAAGGTCCTGAGAGCGCGCTTATGATTGGGTGATAACATTGCGCGAGACTAGTTAGATTGATAGGACAGGCTGCGGGATTGGGTCACGGCCGCGTACAAGAGGGAAAAGGAAGAGAGAGAGAATGCTAGAGAGAAGGACTAGAGTAAGTGAGATGCCGGTGCAAAGATTGAGAAAAGGAAGCGATATTTCCTGAACAATATGAAATATAAATCTTCGCTGAAGTATTTGAGATCTTTGATATTGAACGTAGTCGAATAAAATTCTTTATGCATTACGTATAATTTTTTAAAATTATTATTTTTAATTTCTGTTAATTGAGCAGATAATTTTAAAATCTGTAATACCAATGGTTTTTTCATGATTACGCACGATTCCCAAACGAAAGTTCGACAACGAAGAAGAAGGAAAGATACCGCGAAATATACTCGCGACGAAGTACGTTTAACGATTAACTAAATTTCGTACGGCTAGTATTAATATTCGATGTAGTTCGATTATTTAATCTTTAACTTCATCGAAACAAACACATTAGTCTTCATCGATCGATGACAATACGTCGAGATAAAAGATATAACGGATGTATGTTAGTCACTCATCGATTATCGGATACGAGACGCGATACGATAGTGTCTTCCGATGATCGAAAAAACCGATAAATCACTCAGCGACTATTCTTCAGATCCACACTACAATATAGTCTGATTAAAAAACAGATAAATCACGTATCCACATCGATTATCGGATACGATTCGCGATACAATAGTGTCTTCCGATGATGGAAAAAACCGATAAATCATTCTTTTTTATCTCAGATGAGAAGAGAGAATGATGAAAAACAGATAAATCCGCATTATCGGCGATTCGCGATAATGATTGAACAATTCACTTTTTATCATAGATGAGAATATATGATACGCGAAGCGAGCGAAAAAAAACTTGATCGCTGTACGTCGAGATCACTCAACACTACGTATCGCGCGCGTACGTTCGTTCGCCACCAGTTTTACTCTAGAATTAGGGATCTCGAATGCAATTTTACGATATATAAGTCCCATTCCGGGGGACCTTAGCGCAGCGTAATTCGACCTAACCTAACCTTTGGGTCCGTCGTGCACCATTAGGTCATTTCTCTCTCTCTCTCTCTCTCTTCTTTTATCTTCTCGGATTTGATGAAAGAACACTAAGACCACCGAGACGACGACGACGACGACGACGAGAGAACGAGAAACATTCGTGATTCGTAACTCGCGCCGTTGCCCTAAAACACGCGCACGTTCGTCCGCGTCGTCCGTCTCCTTCGTTGTATTTCAATAGACTGGAGCACATGCAGCGAACGGTTACTGGATCATTGCTGTTGCACAGTGACCGCGCTCTAATGTTTACTTCTCTTCTCTTCTCTCACTCATTCTCTCCGCCCGCTCTTCTTTTATCTCTTTCAATTTATGTCACAAATAGGAGCCGTTTGTGTTTAAAACAGGATACCGTTTTCTAAAGATTCTTTTTCACAACTCGAGGATTATTGCCGTATCCTATTTATTCCTAGATACCTGCCTGTTTCGAACAAAAAAAGAATGTTTTTTTTTTCGTATTGTTTTACCCGAAAAGCAGTATCCCACACCCAACTTTTTAATCAATAGAATATATCGATTTTAAAATACAAAGTTGCTTTACATACGGGACATTCTTTTATCACGCCGGAACATTGGGAACAAGCAACCAAATGCCGACACGGTAGATACAATACGTTTCTGGAATTTGAAAAACATATTATGCAAGTGAAATTGTCTTTTTCAATAGATTTGTCGCCACGGTGTGGCGGCGACGATACGACGGCGGCATTTCCATAATTGATCGACTCATTTTCATTATAGGTTAAAGTAGCATTTCGTAACGCCACTTTGTATTTAGCGTCTTCGTACTTCTCTTCGTAATCTTCATCGTCTTCGCCATCGTCGTAGTCGTCATTGTTTTTATTAATTGGTGGTGATGGTGGTGGTGGTGGTGGTGGTGGTGGTGGTGGTGGTGGCAAGGAAGGTGATTGCGGCATCGATGAAGTAGATGGACGAGACAAATTGTTGTTACTGTCGTCGCCGCCGTGTCTAGCGTTGCCACCGTCGCTATTACCGCTGACGGGCCGCTGGTGTTGTAGCCACCGCCGCCGTACATTTACCGTATCTTTCGAAGATGATGATAATGATGATGATGATACGGTGCGATATTCTCGCTGCCTAAAAATAATCCGATCTTCACCTATATCATTTGCGATTTCGCGACATTCTCTTTCTCTCCTCTTAGAGGTTGAACGCGTTACGCGTGGTAAATTTACGCACGATTCTGCGTTAGAAGAATCGGTCGTGGTATCGTCGTAATTTTTTGCGGGGGACACCGCCGACGATAATAACTGTGATTGATGAGTCAAAAAATTCTGATTATTGTTCGACGACGACGGTGTGGAGAAAAACGACGAAAAAAAATTACCTAAGCGATTCGAATTACTTTCCACAGTAGTATTAGTAGAATTTGTAGTATCGTTGATACGTCGAGAAGATATTAAAGAAACGTCGTCGTCGTCGGCGGCGGCGGCAGCGGTGGCGGCATTAATAACCGTGGGAAGAAGCTTTGTGGAGGTTCGATGATGAAGAACCGATTTATCAGGCGAACGTAAAAAACATATCGAGCAAAAAGTATCGAGTATACTCGACGAATCTAATGGATACGACGTACATATATCCAACGGAATATTATTCGAAGACGTGATATTTTTCGTAGGACATAAATTAGCCGCGCGAAGCTCCAAATTAGATACGTTTTCCAATATTTCGCGCAATAGGTTATCGCGTCGTCGAAAATTCAACGGAGCGTAACAAAGACTTTCAATTTTCAAAGATGTCGCTCGTTCGAGTTCTTTACTTTCGTGAAGTATCGCCTGATATTTATTGTAAAAATCGAATAATTCGGCAAGCATCGTTCGCGAAGTTAACATCTCGCGATAAATATAATCTTTACATTCGGAGAATCGAACGATCAGTGAATTCGGTAGATTCTCTATGCGATAGCAAGCTCGAGTAGAGCGTGGTAAGAATAAAGAAGATGATTCGACGACGACGGCGGAACAATTTTTTTTTCTCGAATGAACTCCTCGACCGCGCGAACAATCGCAGAGACTTGAATATTTTACAGCGCCTAATACGAAACAGCAGGTATCGTCCCAATATAGATGTTCCGATAGAATGGTACGATTATCGTGCCAAGAATGCAACGCCAAACCGCAATGATGACAAATCACAAGATCGTCTATTCCGGAATAAAAAAAACCGACTTGAACGTACCAGCGATATATATCGAGATTATTAACATCGACGTTATCATCATCGTCATCACGGCATCGACGATCCACGATGTGGTACGATTTTTGAAAAGATTCGAAACGTTTAGCGTACGATGAGAATTCCGGATATCTGCAACGATTCATTTTTTCGCCCTTTTTCTTCGTCGAAGGCGTATTATCTTCTTCTTCTTCGTTGTCGATTGTTTTTATATCATTTCTTCGTAATAATTTTTCGTCGTCGTCGTCGTTTTTCGCCTTGCCAACGTTATCGACGACGGATTTTTTTCGTCTTACTATTACCTCGAACAAACGTTCGTTTTTATGAAAAATATTTTTGCGCGCGTGAAGCATATCGCGAGCTCGCGTTATTACGATACGTGGGTGTTGCGATAGCTTCTCTTCTTTCTCGTCTCTCCACCTAACAGTCCTTCCTCTGCACGTAACGGGAAATATCCGGTTAGGCACGCGCGCGAGAGGCAAACGTCGTGGTGTTAGATTTTTAAATCATAATTATTTCATTCATACATCTATACAGTCGCCCGCTAACCAATATTGATTTGACGTTTGATCGAATTGAAAATTATAATCCTTACCTTGATATCTCGTGACGAAATTTCGATGAATAGGTACGTCCATGCCTTCCGGATACATCGCTAGTTTAGGTATGCCTTCGCTCAACAAAATCATACAATTACCATTGTCGCTCGTGACCACGTCGTATCCCTTGGGATACTGTTCCTCGATTACGTTGAACAAATCATCCGTAGCTTCGAAAGAACTCGTCAAAGTTCGAGATTTACAGTCCCAATGCATATTCCATATACCTAGAGATGGTTTGAACGCCTCCCATTCGTGTATAGTCTTACCGGCGCATAAAATCATCGTAAAAGCCATTTTTTTGAAAATTCTTATATATATATCTATAACATGCTCGTCGTAATCGCAAAGAATAAATTCGTCTACGGAATAATTACCGAACATCGAGGTGGAAATATCGATAGTACTTCCCACGCTGCTATATCTGAGTTCCTCGCAATTGTAAAAATGTCGCAGTATACCTATATTACCGTACGAAAATACGAAACCGTACTTTAAATTATCCGGTTGACCGTCCGATTTGTTTATTCGTACACGTAAAACTTGTTGATAATCCATCATGTCTATTTTACACAGAGAATCTACGGGAATCGTCTCGGCGACATCTTTGAATTTTTGATACATAAAACCGACGTCGGGGAAAGTGGGCTCGTGCAAAGGTTCCTCGCTGTAACGAACGCCTCGATATTGCACCCAATACTGTCCCATCTCGGAGCACGATCTATCGAATTCGTAATACGAGATCCACGTATTTTGTCCACGGCAAGCGAACGAATAATCCTCGCCGTACATGCGTAAAAATAAACAGGACGGAATTACCTTTATACCGAGTTGACTAGGCTCGAACGTAGGGCACGTTACGACTTTGTCGCGCGTGAAAAAACCTATGGGTCCGTACGGTAACGACGGATGAAAGAGAATCGATTGAACTCGGCGATAATCTATGATAAAATTTCGCATCATATCGTCGAATTCAATGAGACCGTTACTCATTTTCGTCATTATTGCTAAATAACCGTAAGCTAAAACATTCTCGTGAGCGATATACGTACCGTCTATAAACAAACCTTCGGAGCGGCGCGATTCGGCGATGGGAAATTTTATATAATTGACTACGCATTCGTACGCGGGATGAGCCGCCCATACGTCGATACTATTCGGATCTAGGATGTAATGCGCCGTAATCCACGGTAGACCTTGATAAACTTGATTAGCTCCGTCTCGACACTCGCCGAAGGAACATCTCGGATTCGTTAGATGCTTCAAAATCTCGCGCGCGCAAAGATACTTGAATTCGTCGGTTCTAGCGATTAACATCGCGTGCATGAGATAATTGGGAGCGCTAACGCCGAATTGATACCAATTGATAAGGTGATTTTGATCGGGTGGATACCAAGGTATTCCCAAATCGTATTTATTTTTTATCTTATCCACGTATCGACCTGTAAAATCTACTATTATATCGTACGCTCGATCCCGATCCTCTTGACTCGTCGATTCGTTCAACGACCAATGTACGAGAAAAATGAGAAAATTACACATATCTCCGAGTTCTCGATGATCCGGATACCATTCGGGTTTGTAGCCAGTGTCGAAACCGCCTATATCGTAAATGTCGAAACCTATGGGAGGTTTTTCCCTTCTCGGAATAGAGTCCATTAATCTTTTTAAATTGAATCGTTTCGTCTGTCTCACCACGGGCGGATCTATAATTTTAAATTTTTCATTGTATTTGTAATAATAGTCACAGGTTTCCCAAAAATCTAAAAGTTCGGGCTTAAACGTTATATGATAAAAATACCAGCCCAAAAGAACAATACCCGAGGCTAATACGCTTACAGTTAACATTTTTTTGCTCCTCCTTTGTCACGTACGCTTGCTTTTGTGTGTGCGAGAATGGTTAGTTTTGTAGCGGCCGTAGGGCGTTCGGGACTCGATGACCACCCGTCGTGTCGTAGTAGTCGTCGTCGAAGATGACGACACGGTGCGTTTCGTTCGTATAACAATGCGAAGGGAGGGATGGAAAGAAACTAAAATACGTTTGAAATGTAAATCTTTTAATAGCTAATATGGCGTCTACGATCGTCGTGAGTTAGGCGACGGTGATTATCGGTATCGGAGCGTTGACATCGAACAAAGAGCCGTCTTTTATTCGAAAAATTATTTTGGATAATATTTTTCAGCATATATTTATTTTCGTTGCACAATGAGACAGTTGCTTATATTATCTTATCGCTCGAAACATTAACATCGAAGGTTATTTCTTATCACCACATCCCGAGTGCCTTCCTTCCACGAACAAATGCTCCATTATCGGAGAATCTAATATTTTCGGAGGCCATGTCCATTCGCAGGTTGTTAAGCACGAACAACATAATTCATCACTATTGGCTGCGACTTGAACAGAAGTTCGATTCATTTTAAGATTCTTCGGTGGCCATTTAGTCGCGCAAACCCCTACCGCTGATTCTTGAGGACCGACGTCGTCTCGAGTACCGACGACGACTTCGTCGTTTCCTTCGCCGCTGCCAACACCACCAGCATCTTTTTTTTCAAAAACTTTATTCTTACGTTCGATTTTGCGTATCTCTTCGAGAGAGAGACTACTCGCGACACCGACGAGATTCGGTTCGTGTCTCGCGATACTCTCGCGTATCGATCTCGTGAAAGCATCGTCCTCGTAGGTTAACGTTACGAAATCTTCGTAATTAGTATCGTCGTTTCGATCATTACCAATGCTGAATAAAATCGGCGATGCGTTTCTTCGATGTTTTCGCAGTAACATCATCGATGTCATACGTTTCGTTTTTTCCGTCTCCTCTTTTTTATCATCGGTAGTAGGCGGCAACGGCGGCGGCGATGGTTTCGGTGGCGCAGGTTGCGGTTTCGGTACGCTACGTTCGGAAGCTGTAAATCTTTGAGCGTGTTGATTCAATTCTACGTCGAATTCGTATATGGAATCTCGAGCGTTTACCTTGAGCGGAAAATTCAAAGTACAATCAGCCGTCAAAATTTTCACTCTACCCGGCGGATCCTCCACCTCAAAAGTATGAAATATAGTATCGTTTTGTAAGAATCGAGAGTAACTTACCGGCCAATTAGACTTGCCGATTATCTCTAATTTGTCTAAAGGTTTGCAGTAGAGAGACGTAGTTAGTTCCTCGTCGTCGTAATTCGCTCGCGAATACAAAACAGCGCTTTCCTGGAAAGGATGAATTATTCCGTTTCTATGCATAGACGTGTAATACTTTCTTACCCGTCTCATTGTGTATGTAGACGTGAGAATGAAGATAACCGTTTCTAAAATCCAAGAGAACTACCTCGCGAATTCTCAGTCCGCGAAACATCTCGTATTCTTGAATCATTAAACCCGTAGTCGTAGAACACATAACCACACTGTTAGCGTTAATTGGATATAACGATACGTGGGTTCCGTTGTTCTCGAATCTAATGCGACAATTTCGCAAAACCCAAGCTTCGCTCTCGCCGTCGAGAACTACCCAGGTAGCAAGGTGTCGTCATTATAACGTTATTTTTAAGTCACTGATTACGTCAAAATCACCTTTAGAATGACGTAAAAGTGACGGTAAAATGACGGTCCTAAGTCACAGACGATTGACGTCATATATATGACGACAAAATGACGACATTTCTCAAATATAAGATGACGTATATACGACATATAAAATTGGTGAATTTTTTGGCCACTTTTCAAAATTTACCGCAGTACAAATTAATTAAATTTTTAAATCTTTATCAAATAGAATAATAAACACAGAATATATATTATAGAATATACAAATGGAATTACAAATGTAATAAATATAATTTTATATATATACATACATACATACATACATACATACATATATACATACATACATACATGCATATATGTTTGTATGTATGTATGTATGTATATATGTATGTATGTATGTATGTATGTATGTATATATATAAAATTATATTTATTACATTTGTAATTCCATTTGTATATTCTATAATATATATTCTGTGTTTATTATTCTATTTGATAAAGATTTAAAAATTTAATGAATTTGTACTGCGGTAAATATGTATATATATAAATTCCTTATTATTCTATATAATAGAAATAGATCAAAAAATAGAAAGAAAATCAGTAAATTTTTTAAAGCGTAACTTTGATTTCTTTTCTAAAGGAAATATCAATGATATATACAAAATAGAAAAATCAATGCTGTTATAAATTTATTAAAATACAAGGAGAATATACAAATGAAAAAATCACTTAACATATATTATATTATAGACTAGAGAATAAAATGACTAATATAACTTCAATTACTGGAAAATTAAATTTAAGTTTTTGATAAAATTCAAGAGCAGGTTGATTTAATTTTTAAATAATTATTCTATTAATTTATTAGCATATTTATTCTCTATTAACTTATTGTTTTTTTATTTAATAAAAATTATCGCAAACATTATTGCACATTGTAGTAAAATATAATGTAAATAAAATTCCTAACAAAGAAATTAAAACAATATTATTTTATTTTTTCACTTAACTGGTTCTTGTGTCAAACTGTTTTTTTATTTTAATGAAAAAAAACTTTTTTATATATAAAAAACTATTTGTAAATATCATTATTACACAGCTTGTTAGACACCATAAAATAATATGTATAAAATAATATGTATGAATATGTATATATGTATTGTTAGACACCATAAAATAATATGTATAAAATAATATGTATGACACCATAAAATAGTATGTTGCATAAAATGTATTAACGATCTTTCTCTATTAATCTGTACATCTGAAAATGAAATTTCATGTAGTCTGCGACAAATTTGTTGAAGTGGTTTATGCGGTGATCTAACTAAAGCTTTAATCTCACCAAAATAATTTTCAAACGGAAATGCGGAAAAGGAGTCCAAAGGACCATATCTCTCAACTTCATCAGATAAATGACAGAGTGCATGCACATTGTATACAATAAATTCGACACCATAAATTTTTTTACTATGACTTATAAAGATATTTAACAAATTTCGTGTAAAATCAAGACTAAATTTTGAAATTAATTTTTTAGATAAAAGTATTGTTATTGCACAATTCAATAATAAAAAATGTTCATATACAGCTAAATCAAGTATATCTTTCAAAATAAGTGGACCGAAGTATATTAAAAAAGTTCTAAATTCGGTAGCTTTCCAACGTTGCAGTTCAAGTAAACTACGAGGTTTCCTGTTAAATTCTACAGTTACAAATGGCCTTAACGAAATTAAATGATCCGACATTAAATTTTTAAAACGATTGTGTAATTTTACTTTAATGTTAGCACTCCGACTAATTCCCACCCATAAACATAACATTTTCCTTACAACTCCTAAGCATACATTATGCATGTAATCAATTGGAAAAAGAGAAATCATTCCAATTTCTAACTTTAATAATGGTGAAATACCTATGTGATGTATTTCATCTTCTTGAAGAAAAAAAGATATATCTGTTCGATGTCTTGCATTTGTTCCTGGATATGTTACTTGACCATGAAATTCACCATTTTCTGTACATTTATCGCATGCATGGTATCCTCCGTGTGATTTAATACATTTTATATATGCTTTCGCAGGTGCATCACATATAAAACTATGAATTCTAATTATATATATTTTATTATTAAGATTAAACCCATTTTGTAATAAATCAAAAAGTTCATCAATAAAATCATTTAAGTATTCATGAAGAGGCTTCGGTTTAGCAGTTCCACAAAATAAACCTACAATAAATGGTTTGCTTTCAAAATTTTTTACCAAACATGAAATTGGCCAGATCTGGATATTACTACTAGAAAATAAAGGTACACCGTCAATATTAAAACTTAATTCAACTATATCATTTAAAAAATATCTTGTTGGAGAAATAACATTTTTTAATCCAGATTTTAAACCGATATGACAATATTCACCATTTTCTAATGTTTTAATAGCTATAGAAATTGGTGTTTTTAGTAAAGTTCTACTATCTAAAGGCAACTCAGGATGTAATGGAGTAAGAATTTGTAAAAGATTATTGACAGCAACATGAGGTATTTGGAACTTTAAGATCCATTGTGTTAATGATGTTTTTAAATTTAAAATGTGTATGCTTTCAGATTCTGAATTATCTGTTACAGATTGAGAATTGTTAAAATCAACAGAACATTCATCTGATATAATAACTGAATTATCAGACATATAATCATTACTATTAAATGTATTTCCTACATCTAGAAGTATATTAACATTACTGTTATCTTTTGAAAAAACTTCTGTAATATTTCTTGATTTTTGAAAATCTACATCACAATTGGAAGTATCACATGAAATAGTTTTTTTAATGTTTGAGACATTCTGGCTTTGTTTTTTATCATCACAAACAGACGTTTCATTTAGAACAGTTTGAACATTACATGCTATACGACGATAGAATTGGCGTTTCCCTACTTTTTCTTTTCTTTTTAACATTTTAATAGTAATATTAAAGTGTATGCGTACTATATGTATTTTAAATAAATTTAAAAATTAATTTCAGGTTTTTTTAGAATTATTTAGACAGTCTTTCTTCTATTTTTTATTCGTTGTGGAGCATGTTTAAGTCATATTTTTATAGCATCTTCAACTTGTTTTTCTGAAGATTCTGAATCACAAAGTTTAGTAGCTTCTAAAAAAGATTATATTTATGATGAAAGACTTAATACTTAATATTAAAAACTTGACACTTAATATTCAAAAAATAACAGTTTGTTTCCAATATGCAAATACTTACTTATAATACATTTACACAATTGCAATTTACTAAATGCAAGTTTTTGTCGTCTAGAACCCAAAAAATTATATTGAGATGCGAGATCATCGGTAAAGATAAGCTTTAACATTCGATTTGTTCGGGAAGATATATTATTGCCTCCTAGTGACGCTAAATAGGAACTCTAATGCAAACCAAATATATATCAATATATATATAGCTCTGTGTGTGTGCGTGCGTGCGTGCGTGCGTGCGTGTGTGTGTGTGTGTGTAAATAAAAAGTATAATCTATTTAACTTACCAAAGCTGATAAATTATTATTGTTTTCTAAATATTCTTCTAATGTTGTAACATCATTATTTGATTTTAATGGCAACCGTATTAATAGATTTTCTGGTATACATGTGTTTAATTGTTGAGTATTTTGAGTGTATTTTTTATTAAGTATTGTAAGTAAGTCTTCATTCTGCTGTTTAATAATCATTAGCTGTTGTAATATCTTTTTATGAAAAGCTAAAAATATAAATTTTTTCTATATTATTTAAATATATATATTATATAATGTTAAACAATAAATTAAATATAATGTTAAATGTAAAATAAAATGTTAAATATTAAATTAAATATAATGTTAAATATAAATGCATGATAAAGAAAACATCAAAATAATTTAATCATAGAACTTTCACTATTGAACTATGGAATAATAAAAAATAATCATAGTGAAATAATTGGATACTAAAATTTAATAATGCATAAAAAAGACATTTATAAAAAAATGACGAATGTATTAAATTAAATATCATAAAACTTACCAAACTGGTTAGAAATCAGACTTCGAGGTATATCAGTATTTGAATCTATTTCATTTATTGGTGTACTTCTTGGTGTATTAATATTAATATTATCATTGACAGTAATATCAGTATTATTGCTGTTATCAACACTATTAACATCTAAAAATTGCATTCATAAAATCAAATCAATTTTATAAATTATTCAATAAAATCAAACATTAAAATATTTTTACCAAAAATTGTAATATGTTGTGACTCATGACAATCTCGAACATTTCGATTATCCCATTCTTTAATTTTGTCAAACTCTTTTCCTGAAAAAATAAAACAAAATTTATATATGTATATATACTTTTCTATTTCAAATTATACAAACATAATAGAATTTACAGTTCAATAATATGCTTATATCAATTAAAGATGTTTTATTTCTTACTTTTATATAATAATGCTAAAAAAAATTATTTAGAATATTTTGAGAATAAGAAACTGGTTATAACTTAAATATTTTATAAAAACTTTTAAACAAAGTCAAAAATAATTTTTAATATAAAAAGTTGTCAGATCACGCAATTAATTAAAAAAAAATAATTTTGAAGTTTTGAAATTGTCAAATGCTTAATGATCATACTAATGACATTTACCTAATGCTTGTACAGTGATTTTTGGTGGGCGCTTAAATTTATATTCTTTGTCTTCACTCTCTTCATCACTATATAATTGTTTTGGTCTTTTATTACTTTTTTGAGGTTGTAAATTTTCTTCCGGCTCAGTATTAAGATCACTTGTAATTTCTGCCAAGGAAAGTTTGCGTCTAGCTTTATCTAAATCATCTAAAATTGTTAAAAAAATTATGTTTTTAGATTATTTTTCTGTTAGCTGAAATGCTTAATAATTTAATTTCTTTTATTTATATTTATTAAATTCTTTATTATTAAATGCAATTGAATGATAAAATTATAAAATTAATCACTCGCTTTATAAATACAACTAAAATATTTTGATTAAAAGATATTATAAGTCCAGCATCCAAATATCACTTAATATTTTGAAATAGTAAAAGATTTTTTAATGAATCGAATGTAAAATTGGATTATGTAATTTAAAATATTTCATGAATGATAAAATGATATTTATTTTCATGCTTTTAATGATTATTTTTAAATTACAATGACATATAAACTAAAGTTAAAATATAATTTAAAAATAAAAATAAAATAACACTAATCAATTAAGTTAGAAAAGAATGTTTAAGTTTTGAAATACAACTGTTAAAAGAATAAAAACAAATAAAATATATTTATTTTTCAGTTTATATTTTATAAATGTTCATAGTTTTGTCAACATTATATCAACATTATGGAAATGTGAATTTATTTGTAAACATGTAATTATATTTATGCATTATATTGTATATTTTATATTATAAATCATGGTTTCTATAAGTTTTCTTGCTATTATTATAACTATTTTCTATTCTATTTTATCTATAAATTCTTTCTATTAACATTTCTATTAATTTATAAGTTTCATAGTATATGATATTTATAAAATGGTTTATACGCAGTAAATACAGATATATAATTGTTAAATAATGTCATAATCATGAAATATAATACACGTATATTACATGCAACATGTTAGTTTCAATTCCTCACTCATCATAAATGTAAAATTTGTAATAAAGCATGTTACATTGTATATAGCACAAAAATGACCTAATCATTTGTGCTATATGCGATATGCTACAATATAACTACAATGTAAAATATGTTATATTACAAATGTTACATCTATGAGATGGGAAATTACAACTAATATGTACGTTACATGTAACGTAGATATATAACACTGTTATATAACATATGTACGTTACATGTAACGTACATATGTTATATAACGGTGTTATATATCTGCGTGTGTTTGCTGTGTAATATATAATATAATACATAAATATAATAATAAGTTTACAAAAAAATTCATATTTCCATAATGTTCATATGATATTTTTATAAGTACATGTGATATATGATATTTAAATAAATTCGACTTCTCAAATTTAGTTCTGTTTTAAGCACCAATTTAATTAAATTCTTCATTTCAGATTCTTCAAGTGAGATTCGTTTTTATATATCAAACTAAAAATAAATTTTAAATAACAAAATTAGTTATTACATTTAAATATTTACCAGTCTCATAGAAACTTCGATCTATTCCATAAATATGCCATGTCTTTTCATTGATTTCTTCTCCCTTTTTTAATGCTCGCTTAAAAGACCCATTGTCTTTATAAGGAGGCCAAAATACTTCTTTTTTGCGCGGAGTGAGCCATTTAGTATGAACAATTGCTAGGCCACCTCCTGCTGCCTGGTCAAACTCGATAATATTATACATATATATTCGTTTCTTTCTTTTTTAACTTGAAGACACTCACTGAAGTTTTGGAAATTGTCTAAAATAGGACACTAGTTTCTCTTGCGAAGTTATGTTGATGATATTACAAACAAGACTGAACACGATCCCCGACCCGACACCGACTACGCGTTTATTATAAGATTAGGTTAGCTTAGGTTAACGTTCGTTTCATGTGGCGATCGCAACGCTCGCGATCATCTGTCTTCGTTTAACTTTGGATGTGCAATAAAATGTAATTGGTTCTACAAATGTTATAATTAACACACGCACACACACACGCACATGAAACGTAGTCTAAATTAGTTTAGGAAAAGGGATATAATATATATATTGAATCGATAAAACATAGAACACCAAATTGGCAGGAGCTTTTCAATAAATCAGTTTTCAATATAAGTTTTACAATTCCCGCGTTTCATCATTAGTATTGTTTTTTCTTATTGATTTTGCAAATAATATATAAAAAAAATTAATGAATGATTGGATATATTAAAAGTGACAATGCAATCGTTGAATAATAATTATATACCTATAAGATTTAATTTAGTATAATAAAATTATTTAAACCTCAATATTTTCAGATACTGTATGATATATTTTGTTATTTGTCAACATTTCGAATACAATTTTCAAAAGAAATATCTAAATTTATTTATTTTATAAAATGTTTTAAAAATTACTAAATTTCAAGTTAGTAAAATTATTAGATTATTATTCTGGAAATTCAAAAATAGCAAAAATCAAAAATAGCAAAGTGACGTCAAATGACGTTTTTAATGACGTTTGTAACGTCAATAAAACATCTTTAAAACGTTATTTGACGTCACCTTGCTACTTATATTTAACAACGATAATACCGTATATATTTTCAAGGGTTTTAAACAGAAAGTCATGTAAACTTTATAAGAACCATAAAATATTTATTATTTTTCTTATATAAATACGTTAATTTTAATATTGACGTATTTTAACAACATTAGTTAATTGATCAGTAAATAACCTTAAAAAGACGATTAAATGACATTATTTCTGTGACGATAATATGTCGTCAAAAATATCACGTCTGTGTTACGTCATTATTTAGTTGACTGACGTCATATGACGAGAAATGACCTTAAAATGACGTTATAATGACGACACCTTGCTACCTGGGTATCGAACCCGGCTGATACATACCTTCGTCTAACGACATACGCGGTAAAGTAAAGAATCTCTGCTGAGACATCATATGCATGTGAAAAGAATTAAAATTACCCGCTCGATAGGTGTAAAAGGGTATGTCGCGTTTTATCGCTCGACACGAGAACGCCCAGCGTTGATCGTACATTCGAAAAAATCCGATACTAGGTATACAAGCGACGCCGAATTTAGTAACGGGCCATAACCAATAATTCGGCACCGATGATCCGTTACCGAATAGGCCGAATGCCACTCGTTTGATCTGCTTGTGCACGACTAGACTCAACATTTTCAATTCGCGCGGCGTCAACGTCGTCACTGCAGAATTTTTCAATTTAGCGACTCGATCGAATTCTCGAAATCGTCTACTGTACACGTAGCGATGCCATAAATCGCCGTAGAACGGTATACGTCCGCGCCATAATCGACCGTTATCGCGCAGCCATACGAATTCGTCCAGAGGAATTTCATCAGGACCCACGCGACCGTTAAAAGTATCGAGCTTCACGTTCGTGTCGCCGAACAATCTCGGTGCTTGACCGAAAGACGGCGGTATGGGTACGGCGTATAACTTCGATCGCGAATTTCGCAAATTCTTCAACAACTGTACGTATTCCGGATGATTTCGCCAGGTTAGGTTACGATTATCTATCGCGAGACGCGACGTTATCCAAGCGCAAGCGGCTCTACTAGCCGTAACGTCGTCTACGTCGTCGCTCGTACGACCGGCCAATTTATACGGACTCTTGATCAAATAATACATACACGCTTCGCTGAGTTTAAACAAACGTTTGTCTTTGACGAAATACATACATTTCGCGAAATGTTCACCCGACGTAACGACGTACATTCGCCAATCCGGGAAAGTGGGTCTATTGTAAGCGTAAACGAAACGTTCGGCGAAATCGCGCAATATCTTCATACATCTGAAATACGTGGGTAGAGTCAGGTTATTATTGTTACTTCGCGTACGAACGTACATTAAGACGTTGTTCTGCAAACTCATCATTGCGCGGAATTGATTCTCTACGGAATTCCAACGCGGATACACACCGGTGTTTTCTCGCCCGCCGAATAATCCGGCGAGTGTCGGGATCTTGTAACCGCCGGTTAAAAATTTATAATTCCAAATTTCGTGCGGCGCTACGGCCGTTTCGTCGAGACGAATCAATCGATTCCAATCGATCGGCGCATTCCTCTTTTTTCGTAATTCCGCATCTTTATCAGGATCACCGTAAATGGGAAACAGGAAGGGATTGCCTCGAGATATAATTTGAATTCTTATCAAAGTAGCTATTAATAAAAAAACGAATAAAACGCTAATCGTAGCTGTTAAAGTTGTTTTATTGTTCATCTTCGCGATACAAAAATTCAATTATTCAACGATTACACGTTAAGATTATTGTTATTATTATTATGGAAAAGATAACTTGCCTACGACATATAAATTTTTCTTATCCTTATCTCCTTTCTATCTTATTAACCTAACGCTTTGAAATTTTTTATATCGTTAAACGGCGATAACTACGACGTACGAGTTATCTCTTACGCGAGATAGTCTTACGTTTTTTACCGAATTTCACGTTAATAGATTTGCTTTTGGAACGTCCGCGTTTTTTCACGCTGACGCTTCTCCTCCTACTATTATTCCTCATCCCCTTTCTCCTCGATCTGCTCCTAGATCGTCCCACGCTGCTGCTCTTCGATCTGCTCCTAGATCGTTTTCGCTTTTTCACACTTCTCGATCTGCTCCTAGATCGTCCCACGCTGCTGCTCTTCGACCTGCTCCTAGATCGTTTTCGCTTTTTCACACTTCTCGACCTGCTCCTCGATCGTCCCATGCTGCTTGAGCGTTTGCGTTTTTTCACACTTCTCGACCTGCTCCTCGATCGTCCCATGCTGCTTGAGCGTTTGCGTTTTTTCACACTTCTCGACCTGCTCCTCGATCGTCCTCGCTTTTTCACGCTGCCACCGCTTTTCGACGTCAATCCGCTGCTTGAACATTTGCGTTTTTTCACACTTCTCGACCTGCTCCTCGATCGTCCTCGCTTTTTCACGCTGCTGCTACTAGGTATTTTTTCTACGTTTTTCAACCGTGTAGACGACGTAATTTCAGCGTCGAACAAAAGTTTATCAAACCTTCCTTTTTTCATACACGAACCGGAGGCCGACGACGAACGCGAAACTTGCGATGAAGATCGCGATCTCGATCCCGAACACGACGATAACGAATCGCGACGACTACGACTCCCTCTTCCTCGTCGTCCATCACTACCATCGCAAGTTTCCTCTTTTTCGCTCTTCTTTCGACGTTTATCGAGAATAAAATTCGATATGTCGAATTTGCCTCGATTCGCTCTAGTTACCCTCAACGGATCGTTGAAAAAGATCGAGCCTGTTATAGCTTTTTTTCCACACAAAGACGTAATCGTACTACTTTTTCTAGCGGAAGAATCGCCGCATCGAATCATCTTCGAATCACAGTGTAGTAGTTTCTTTTTCAGTGTCGTCGTAGTCGATACTACTTCGCTAATGCTTATAGTACTTATTAATAATCATTGGAATTTTTCGTATTTATCGCGACATATCTACAACTCGTACCAAACTACGTGTTCGACGAGCGAAGATTCTTGGGCGTCTTCGATGAAGAAAAGAGTCCTGGTAACGCAACAGTCGCACCAATTTTCCGATACGTCGAACACTTCGTCCATGAGATAACAATCGTATACGATTTCACTGTACTCAGATTTTTTCAGATGCGTATAAACGTCTTTCTTACCGTCCACTAACTTAACCGCGCAATAGAAGCAATATCTTTTATCGTCTTCGGCGTAATATTTTTCGCTCTTGAAAAATTTACCGAAAACGTAAAAACAATGAATTATTCTGTTTTTTTCCCAGCCAATTTCTTGTTGGTACGGATACCAATTACGATACAAAAGGTAGGCATCCGCACCAACGTCGACGAATGGCTCGTCGAATTGAAATTCGTTCGCTGTACGAAAAGTGCATTCGGAAAAATTGATCTGTTCCGAACAATAGAGACGATCCTCTATATAATTTTCTCGTAATTTATCTTTGAAATAATTTGGTATATTTAACGATCGTAAATCGTCGATAGTCTCCAAACGAACGTTGATCGCGCGACTAGCTAATTGTACGAGTGACGACGGTTCGTACTTCATCTCGAGTCTCTATACGTATGTATAGTAGTAGATGTTCGCGAACGTACGATTCGCGATAAATTGATTCCGTAGATCGAAGCGCGAGGCTCTTTTATAACCAACAAGTGCCGTAGTAAATTAACAAATATTTTTTACTCGATAGAAAATTTAAAAAATTTTGCGTATTAAAAAATTAATTTAACGATTTTATTTAAGAATAATATCTCTGTTAACAGAACTGCAAATACATATAAGAAAAAAAATAAAAATGGCAAACTATGTCGTAGAATCATTGTATCCCACGTTTCCGCACAATGTTGTAAGTCGAATGATATTTACGTTTCGAGACAAATCGCGTAATTCGATGATTTTTTTTACAGAATTATACGTTGAATGACGAGAGTTTGGAAGACTTTTTGAAGATCGTATCATTCTCGTGCGAAACAAATGACAGCGTCGTCGTCGAACCATCGGTAATATTGAGATGCGCTGAAAAATTTCACGAATGGAGTGCTGATAAAATTACGAATTACAGCGAACTAAAGGCGCGATGTATCGGCGCTTGTATCGAAGCTTGTTTTTGTATAACCGACGAAACGGTACTCGTTAAAATGTTACGCAGGCTTGAATTGTACAATTATGGTTCAGTCGAATTGAAAGAACAATTTCCCGGTCTATTGATAGACAAAAAACGTTTGAAACCGATATACGATACGATACAGGTGGATCATTTTATATTTCACGTCGCTTCGATTTTCGCTACCAACGAAAAAAGATACACCGATCGTGATGAGAATCATTCGACGTCGGACGACGTTTGTAACGGCAGGAGGAAATACTGGTGCGAATTCTCACGATTCGAAAGGTTGAAGAAAGAATTCGACGTAATCTTTTTCACAATGTCCATGAAATGGTTGATCAATTTTCAATACGTTTCTTTCGAGGCGAGAGCTAGTCTGACGTCGTTGTACGAAATTTTTGCGTCTAGAAAAAATTTCCTGATGGCACTACCGTTTAGTTTTTTCACGCATATAAACATCGTTAAGAAATATAATTTGAATTACGCGACTGATAATTTTAACGACGTAAACTTTACCTCGTTTAGATTTATCCGAACTTTTCGTACGTGTAAGATCTGCGAAGACTGGTATAGTTTTTGTTGCGATTTCGATGAAAATTACGAACCTAGATACAGACATCTACACCTATTGTTGTCAATACCGAGACGAATACGTCGCTACAAACCCAGTCATACCATTACGTTGCGTTACACGCAATTGTTCGTACAACACGTAGGAATTTATCCGTTTCGTTGATTAGATCGAGTGAAAATTGATTCCGAATTGACCGTAAAATTAGCTGGCGTTAAAAGAGAATTTGAAGAATACGTCGACCAGCACTCGACCGTATCTTACGGTAATTCTAAACCGAATAATTACGAAGTAGAGGATAACGACGACGACATCGTCGATGATGGTGACAACGGTCGTGAAATTTGCGTAGTTTGTATGATATCGAGGATAAAAGCAACGTTTATTCTATGCAAGCATCGTATTTGTTGCAACGAATGTGCGTTAAAGTTGATAACTTGTCCGTATTGTCGATGTCCTACGTTTAGTCTAGTATATTTCGACAATCTGACGTACGACGAATTACAAAGATCCGTATTGATGAGAACTTTAGAAATGTTCCAGAGATATTTTATATCGGTCAATTTAACGTCGGTTAACGAACGACGAGACAGGGCATACGATTAATTTTTTATTATTAATATAAGGTACTCTCATCGAATTGAATTGCGAAGATTACGATTCGTATAGAACGAAATGTATCTCGTTAGAATTTGTATAGTTTTAACGTTCGTATTAGTGTACGGTAAAAAGTTAGATCCTATAGAAAGAATATTAGCCCGAAAAAGTCCATTCGGCTTTTACGAAGAAGTCGAATACGAAGAAGACGAAGAAGACGAATCCGTCTCTTTTTATTCGAATGACTCGTGGACGAAAGAATTTTACGCAGAATCTGATTTTGTTCCATCCACCGATTATCCTTTCCTAATTCCTATAAACGATGCACGAAAGAGTTACATCAATGTATACAATTCTGTGTGTACGGCGATAATATTAACAGATTATTATTTATTGACGTCGAAATCATGCTGTGAAACCAATTATCAATACAATTTTATTAAAACCAAAGAGAAAAAAATTCGAGTGGAAAAAATTTTCAAACATCCAGAAAAAAATGAGGATAAGTCGATGAATGAATGTATCGTTAAATTAGAAGACTCTATCGAATTGTCCGAAGATTTTCAAAGGTTACATTTATTGAGTAATTTTGAGACAGATCGACGAAACAACGTATATAAATTAGTTACTTTTAACTATCATTATTACGCATACTTTACTTTTACATCAAACATCTCGTTATCACTGGCACATTTTAAGAAAAATTTATTATTTGGATACGATTCGACTGACAATTATTACTACGGTATCGGTTTCTTGAGAAACGTATCGCCGAACGATAATGTGTACGATACGAGAAGAAAGTATATGTCTGATGCGATCGTAGAAAATAAAAATATATCTCAAAATTCTTTCACGTTCTTACGATTCGATAGAGAATGGATTTACAATACTATCAATAATAATTGACGATAGTAACGTAGTTCGTATGTACTTTGAAAAAAAAACGTATGGAGAAAATATGTTTTTTCACTCTACCTCAAACACTTAGGTGTAAAACGGCCCCTAGATTCACGGCATTGACACCTATTCTCGAGACTTTGCCAAAATTACGATTCAGCAATAAAGCATCGACGTCGAAATCGTACGAGTTAGTCCGTTCGGTCTCATCGTCGCCGAGAGAGGAATAATTCATCATCGACGACGTCGATGATGATGATGAGTACGGAGAATCTTTACGAATCGTAGAATCTTCGTTGTCGCGATTGCGTTTTTGGACGACGACGTTATTAACCTTCAACAAATGTTGAATACTGTTCTCGGAGAATATATGATACGCCGCGTTGGCGTAGGCTTTACCCAAAGATTGAGCGTTCAGAGCCAAATTCGCGTTCTTGCGAGTATTCACGCGCAACAATTCAGCATTCATGGTAGCGAAGAGAAATAGGAGAACTCTCATTTGACGATAGGTCCTGCCTAATTGACGTTGATCGAGAGTCTCGTTGCACTCGTGATACAGATGATACATAAGAAAATTCGCGACGTAACTTTCCTCGCGAAACTTCATCGACGCCGCCGTATAATATACGTAATTTTTCGAACTTAAAAATATTAATTTCGGTAGGTGGCGAAGTTCGCGCAATAACGAACTCAATTGTTTTTTACTAGTGTGAAAATAGACTATGTGATAGGAACCTATCGTGAGGACGTATTTGAAACGATCGCATCGTTCGAATATTTTAAGAATATCAGATTTCGTTGATTCGTATACTTTGCTTCGTTCTCCTCCTTCTTCTACGTCATCGGTAAAATTTTTTTCGTTTTCGTCGAACGTTTCTCCCTCTTCCATACCGATCTTTATACCGCAACATACTTCTAATGTCTTTCTCTGAGCACAACTACGATTCAAACCTATGTAATACGAGGTTGTCGTAGTCGTTGCGTTTTGTGATGAATTATCGTCGTAATCATTTTTGTAATCGTTCGTTTCGTTCAATCGATCGAGAAATTCTCTCTCGGTAGACGATCGCGCGTTCGCGTCTCCGGATCTTGACGACGCTCGATACGTCGCAACGTTCGCCGAAGATGATAGCGAAGAAGATTTTGACGACGAGTTAGAGCCAACGTGTTTGGCGTTCAAATTTTTTTGTTGTATATCTTGCATCACGATGGAAATTAAACGTAACAACGTGGACGAATGATCGTACGATCTATCTTTCGTCGTCGATCGATTCGTTCGGAATGTTGAAACATTATTACGATTAATCGTTTCAAATTTGAAGAGATTCATGTCTATTCTAGTTAACGCGAACCGTTTTACTCTCTCCAGACTGGAATTCATAAATTTACTACTACGAGAATCATCGTGACGATGATTCTCGTTGCGGCCGCCATCGTCATCGTTGTCGTTGATCATCGAATTCAAATTCACCGACGAACGTAAACGTACAAAGTATACCGCTTCTGCGATCGCGGAATTCAAGCTCAACATTCGTCTCGAATAGAATAAAACCGATTCTTCGTTTGTATCTATACCTCTAATTTTCAGAACTTTCACGCAAGATGATTCTACGCCTAAGTCGTCGATTTCGCTCGTACGTCCTCCTGATCTACGAGCCTTTCTTTCTTCCCCTCCGTCGCAAATACGTAAGTCGTTGTCGTGTTGTTCGACGAAGTCGAGGACATCGCAACGCTGTTGTTCATCTCTTTTTTTCCAGTAATAAAGTCCTCGTTCGACACGGATTTCACCCTCATCATCGTCGTCTCCACCCCACCGTCGTTCATCGGCGAAGTTGGTTTCATTCGTATCAAATAGACACCGTCGCTGCCGGTTTTCGCCGCCGTTTCTTTTTCTCTTCTCTCGACGCTGTTCTCGCGACGAGAGCGATCGACGTCGTCGTCTCGGAGGATTATGGTCGCTGCCGAATGAGCAAACGTCTTTTCCAACTTTCGTTTCTCGATACTTTTCTCTTTCGCCTCTCTCGCCAACTTTCGATCCAAATTTTTTTCCGCTCGTTTCGTGGAATAAGATTTCGTCTTGCGACGTCTCAAAACTCTCTTGCTTTTTTTCGTCTTCAAACATTTTAGGCGAATTGAAATTTCAAGATCACCATCGGTTCGTTTCGTCACCACCGATGAAAGATATCGAGAAAATAAATATTTTAACGTAGAATTTAATGGTAAACAGCATTTGACGCAATTTATCTGAGTATCTATTAAAGTTTCCGCATCGGTAATTTCAAAAATAGTCGAATTGTCGTTCGACGAATTGTTCGTAGTGTCGGTTATTCTCTTGTCGTAATCGAAACTCAACGAATTATTTGTCAAATACGAAGAATCGTCGAAGGCTCGTCCGCGAATATTCTTTTCGTCGCTGCTATTATCCATAAGCTCTATTTTTTGATCATCGGTGATATTCTTGTTGTTATCGGAGCAGTCGGTGGAGGCGAATTCGAACGACAAAATGTTAGTAGTCGAAGCGGGAGACCGTGATCGTAAATCTCCTAAGAACGTGGACGTCTCTGCCGACGATGATGGTTGTTGCGAGGAAGATCGCGATGAAAATATCGGCTGTCGCGTAGGCGATAACTTACGATCGTCCAAGAAGGTATCGGTTTCCGAATACGATTCGAAATCTTCTTCATTACCACCGCCGAAAAATTTTTCGCCATCTGTAACATCACTGCCGTCAACGACTGTCGCAGCATCGCCATCGATATGGTCGTCGATCATCAAATCGGTCTCCTCGAGTTTTATCGGCGGTGGCGGATGTTCGGCCGCTGCGAGAGACGTTGATGGTGGCGGCGGCGTCGTCGACAACGGTAAAGACAACGGTCGTAAAAGTTTCACCCCCATCGTCGGTGCCGACGAAGAATCGCGTAGTAAATCGGATTCGCGTTCTCGAGCATCGTCCAAATCAACCATTTCTACGTCATCATCTTCGTCAGTCGTCGCGTCCGCGTTTACTCGTTCTTCGAGTAACGTAGACTTTTTTATCGACATACTGTCGAGTCTTATAAATACTCCCGATGCTTCGCTCGCCTATACGTTGAAAGTTATTAGAAATTTGACAAAAACCATTGGAAAAAGTGATCCTGTGAATATATTATGCGATACGCTGGTGAACAGCGAAAAATGGGATCGCGCGATCGAAAGATACCCTAGACCTTTGCAGAGCGATGTTTGGTTCGGTTATATTACGTATACGTTCTATCGTCCCTTGGACAAAATCGTTTACGATATATTAGTCGAACAATATCTGACCGTAGCGTACTCGACCTATCTAAGTATAATAACCGACGAACGATTGCGCGTATTCGGTCATTATATTAAAATATTGAAAGACGTGAAAGAAAACATGAAGATCGATGAAAAAACGATCTTGGATATATTGGATAAAACGCAACAACGATTCAACGTAAACGTTAAACATTCTATAGCCGTTCTCGTACTAACGCTTCTCACGTCTCTGGAGCATCGAACGATACACGGTATTTTGATGTCTTTACCAAAATCCGTGGAGATCTTTGTGCAATCTATGAGTAAGAATTTTTATCGAGCGATAGAATACGCTAAACGTAGACTGACTGAAACGTCGGAAGAGAACGTTCTATCATCGTCGTCGAACGAACGTAAAGCGCGCGATGTAAACGATGATAAAAAGCACAACACGTGTGAAATTATGAGATGCAAAGACGCGAAGAAAAAGAAGAAGACGAAGAATATGACGACGACGGCTATGACGATTCGTAAAGCAGCTAATAATGTCGATGATAAAAATTTTAAATTATGCGACGACGAGAACAACGTAGAAGACGACTATGACGATGACGATAATTTTACATTAGCGAAAGAAACTTTCGATGACGAGGTGAGAGTGGAAAATAACGATGATGAAAAAATTTATAAAAGTTGTGGAGCGTTAAAACGTTCGGAAAACAGTGGTTCCGACGACCGCGATGAATACTGTTATGCTGAAATTATATCTGACGACGATGACGTCGACAACGAAAATGAGTCCGATGATAACGACGACCAAGTAGCTACGATCAAGAAAGGATGTAAGAGATCTTCACCGAGGATTATACGCGTGCCTACGAAAGATGATAGAAAGAATAACTCTAAACGACGAAACAATACGGTCGTTGCGGGAAAAACACGTTGCGAAAAACGAAAAAGACCGAGAAAAATATCGAACGAGGATAAGAAATTATTCGTCGAGAGCGAAGACAAATTGGAACTCGAGAGAGACATTTCACCGTCGAATTCATCGACGTCGAGTAATAATTCGTATCATCGACACGACGCTAAACGTCTACGAAAAAAATAAAATTTTTTAAGTATTATTATTATTATTATTATTATTATTAGTATTTGAAAGTTCGTATAATTTTGGAGATTTATCGTTCGGTCCTTTACACAACCACGCCAAGTTTGGCAATTCTCGAAGTGCTTCTTTACTATCTACTCGCGGAGGTCGTAAACTCGAATTGAATCGCGATAGGTAATATGTGACGAAATGACCATAGGTAACCGGTGTCACACGATTATTTTTCTCCAAACAGCACGGACCAGCGCGAGATAATTTAACGGAAAATTTTAATTTCGGCTCGTACTCTGACGCATTAGTGCTCATTTTCGTTGTTGTCGCTACTATTCCCTTCGGTAACGATATCCGTAAAGCATCTCCATCGTTACTAGTATAAACGACGTCGCTCGAATCGGTCTCGATCTCTACGGATCGAATGTCTCTACGTATCTCTTCGACGTTCACGCGATCGTTCAATTTTCTCTCGATGTCGGATATGTTGATCCTCTGGACGCATAAACCGAATATTCGTTCGGATGCGAGATGCGCGAACGATTTTTTCAATTCCTCGGACGTTGTCAGAATTTTACCGGGAATCACGTTCTCCAATCTAACCGACGAGAATCGTACGTATTCTTTGAGATCGAATTTCCCACCATGATTTTCTCTCGTACGTGACAATATTTTCATTCTTCTTCCAAAAAAGTAAGGAATATCGGCGATTTCTAAAGGAACGCGATTCCTCGAGAGTAATAATATTCGTATACGGTTTTCGTTGAAATCGTACACGGGATGTAATACGAACGTTTCGCGCGAATCCGATTTTGTCGGATTTTTAATATCTCTCTTCTCGACGACATCGGCGACGGCATCATCGTCATCGATAGCATTGTAGTCCGAGATGTCGTCTAGATTAAACGGAATAGAATTTATTTTAGAAAATTCGAAAAGTTCCGCATTGTCCAAGAAAGAAATTTGTTTCGTGCTTCTTTGAAATTTAAATATATTCGTGTATCTTTTAATCGCTAGGATAAAGATAAAGTTTAATACAATCGCGGAAAGCGCGATGAAAAGACATAGGAAGAATATTCTCGATTCCAATGTACCGATTAGATAGAGCATGTTCGCTGGTTGACTTATTACGATAACGAACGAACGTACGGATGAACGAAGGAAGGAAGGAAAGAAGGAACGATCGATGTTATCGTCGCAGAACGAAACGTATCGCGCCCGTTCGTCAAAGCAAAAGCGGGCGCGAAACGTTTAAAAGCGATCATTGGGTTTTTTTTGTCAAACACGTACCATATTGAAACGAAAAAATTTCCATTGTTTCGCGGGTACGCAATGCGGTAGAGCGTTATCGTAAAATGAAGATTTACGATACACCGAACGAAACGTTCCCTCGGGACAAAAGCAATCGGCAAAAGAAGGCCGACGTACGTGAGCTTGCATCTCGAAACGACCCCCTTCGCAATATTTAGTCGTATCGACGAAATGTTTGTACAATTGAACGCATTGCCAACGGGCGTGACCGAGTGTACTGTAACCGATTAATAAAGCGTATTCACCCAACTCTTGTTTACAGTGTGTTTTATTTTTCGCATCGTTGCCCTCGGCGCTATCGCCGTTCTCATTTTTATCCGCGTTAAAATCTGGAACGACCGAGCAAACGTTTCTATCAACGTCGCATTCAAAACTGATGTATTTAAAAATACGACAGGTCTCGAAACAATCGTTTCGACTGGAACAATAACGCGTATCTATGGAACAATCGGCCAATTCATAAATATTTCTATCGTTGGTCTCTATCGCGCCGGTTTTCAGCGAACGTTCGACTCGTTCGTAACCGTTAGTGGCTCGATTTAACATTCTTTCGAATCGGTCTTCGTTTTTACTAGTATAATGACGATAATGTGTAAAAATTGGAAAAAATACATAGAACCATAAAGCCATCAAGACGAGATAAACTATTACGAGTACAAATATCGGAGACATTGGACGCAACGAACGATAATTAATTTTTCAATCGTGTTAGGTTACATTTAATTATACGAGAATCGAATTATTATTCTTCTTCCAAAGATATTCTTAATTTATAAAAGATATCGTAAAATGAACGAACTCGATAAAAATTTATCTTTTGTACGATCCGCTTGGATTCGTTTGTTATCCGTGCCCGATAAATATCTGGCCGCTTTTCTATGGAAATCGGCGTATCATCGCGAGTCGTCGTCACCACCGGTGATTTTATCGCTACCGTCCAGTAATACGAATAACAACGACGTATATCGAGAAATCTTACTGTTATCACCCGACGATACGATCTGGAAAGTTTGGCGTTGGAAAGATCGAGACGAAGAATATTACGATGATTCGGATAATAATCGCGACGATAGAGCAAAACGCGTCGTCGCCGATGATGACGATACGGCTTCGTTCTCGGTTAGTTCGCGCCGATACGTTGGTGAGAAATTAATAGCCATCGAGAAAGTTGTTGTTTCGGTAAATGTGAATACGTCATCGTTTTATCGAATTTACTTGGCGCTGCAAAAATTCAAAATGTAAATAATACGTTAATTAGCATATGTTCAGTTTAGCAGCGCCAAGTTTTTCTCTAATTAAAAAGTTATTTTATACTGAAATTTGTTTTCTTAATAAAAAATTTCTTTCACTTAAATATGTTCCACTATTTTAATCACATTGCAATTTGATACAATTCTTAATATTAGAAGTAATAATAAATAAATTTTGTAACATAAATTTTTATTATTTGGCGCAATATTTTTATCATATATTACATTATTTTTGTAGAAAATTAAAACAACTATTTTGTGAAACAGCTTTTTAGTTTAGATGTGACAGTGTTTTTGTATTAAAATAATTAAAATAACACTATTTTGTATAAGAGTTCTTTTATAGTAAAAGACGCTTATGCGCGTGCACTTGGCGCTTTTTTTTCACTTTTTTTTAAAAAGTAATTTTTTAGCAGATAAAAAGAACCTCGGACTCTCGACAAAGTCAAAGTCGTGGGACTCTTCGAACGAAAGACACGCGATCTTCCATCGTAACGGTTCGTACGATTACGAGAAAGAAGCTAACCTAACTACGACCTCGAAAGACTCGATCTTATTCGACGACGATAACAACAACGACAACGATGAATTCTCGAGACGAACGCGAGAAATACGTTATCAAGGAACACTCGGCTCACCGAAGTTCCTCCTCATCGAGCAGCGGCGCCTGCAGCAGCGGCAACAACGCCGGATCATCCAAAGATTACGAAGATATCGGACGAGCGAGAAATATAGATCCGGAAACTCGACGAAAATTGTTGAGCGATCCGAGCGTTTGGAATCTTTCGTTGGAGGAGAGAAATCGTCGAGCGGCGATCAAGCGACAAGGTATGGACGAGCAATTGAGAAAAGTTTACGACGAAGGTGTGGAACGAGCGAATCGAATATTTTTGATACGAGAAGATATGCTGAAGAAGGGAAAGTTGACCGAAGCGAAGATAAAAGCGGTGAGGGAAAAATTTCTGAGAAAATAATGATTTTCGGAGACAGCGGAACCTTCGGCGATAGTGGCGACGATGAAAACGACAACGACAACATGGTCATCGATCAAAATTTTGCACAAAAATATCTTAACAGTAATGATGGTGGCGATTGTGGTAGTTGTCGTTGCGATTTTCGTCGAGGGAAAAGATTGACCGATCAAGCCGAGGAAGACGCCGCCGCCGTTCCTGACAACAACAACAACAACAACAACGCCGCCGCTCCTGACAACAACAACGACGCCGCCACTACTATTACTACTACTGCCGAAGATGAGGACGATTATAGCAACGCCAAAAATCCGACAACTGGAAAGGAAAAATCTGACAACAACGACACCGCCGCTACTATTACTACTACTACTACTACTACTACTACCGCCGAAGATGAGGACGATTATAGCAACGCCAAAAATCCGACAACGACGACGCACCAAAGTATATCCGAATCTTGCAAAGATTTATATTCTATCGTACAGCCTATGTTCGACATCGACGATTGTATCGAAAAATTTATCGCGTACGAAAAAAATGTTGTTCGCGTCAAAGTACAGAATCAATTCTTGGTGATTGTAAAAGAATCGAACGATTGCGATAGATACGTAAATTTAAAAAATTTTGGTTTAAATGCCACTGAAGTATTTAATTTGATCGTAGAAATTAAACTGACGAACAACAAGATCGTCGTCGTTCGAGATAACGATACGAATAAATTTCAAATTTCTATTCTAACGAGCAATTGGTCGAGATTGAGCGATACTCATCTATCGATAATACCTAAACCGCAGATATTGATATGTGCCGTTTATTCTAATTTTATTTCAAAAGATAATGAAAATGTCGTTGATGATAATCAAGTTATAGCCGAACACGAAAAAATTGTAAACGCGATAAGAATTTTATTGAAATGTTTGCGCGATCGCTAATATATATGTGGTAAAAATAAGAATCTTTATAACTGTATACGTTTCCTCGGTATGCTTAATCTACTCTCAAAAATTTAATGCGATAACAGTGCTTGTAATCACGAAGGCGACACTTCGACAGTTTTTTATCGCATCGTACGATGTGCCGTGATTCGAAAGACCAAACGCGCGCTTCGTTATCTGTAGCCTTCACGATACTAATAAAGTTTTTAGGAAGAGTCGAACTCTGCACGAGAACGACACTTTGAAAGGTTATTGAGATTGAATTAGGCCTACTGTTAATTACTAACCTAACATAACGCTATTAACGTGAAACAGTCGACGAACGAACGAACGTACGACTTAGTATTTTCGACTCGTACAATTTGCTAATTCGTGAAAATTTATCCATCGACGATTAATACGGATATTCTTAGAGAATGTCCATAATATTCATCGATGGGTAAATTTTTTCGAATTAACAAATTGTACGAATCGAAAATAAATTTTCGACGTCTGTTACGATTCTACGATTGAGTAAGGATATTTGCTAAATAAAAAAAACAATTACAAAATTCAATTTTATTCGCAAATCATTTATCCCGCGACATAATGTTCTCGACGCTAGTCGCTGCCACTTTTCTTCAGTTTCTTCGACGACGCTATATCCGTGGGAGGTTCCGCTGCCACTTCTGATCCTGCTGAGATAGTAGGTTTAGGTGCGTCTTCATCGATATCGCTGCGATACTCTTCTCTTTCTCCTGTAAATTCGACGAGTACGTCGTTTTCACCGCCGTTATCGTCGTTATCGCGATCCAAATTTTTATAAATTTTTTTATTTCTAACATCGTTATTGTTCTCATTAGTAGTTTCATTCATATCGCTATGAGCGGTAAGACTACTGTTACCACTGTCGCTATCATCGCCGATATCATCATCATCATCATCATCATCATCATCATCATCATCGTAATCATCATTCGCTCTTCTTCGATTCCATTTTTCGCATAAACCTTCTCGTCTCGCCGGTGGCGATGAAGATTCCGATGTACGTAGTGGCTGAGATGACGGCAACGGCGGTGTTGGTGATTGCGATGACGACGTTTCGATAATTTTTTTTCGTTGTTCCTCATCGTCCTCCGCATTCAATGTATCGGTATACCAATCGTCTACATTTTGTTCTTTGACATTCGTATCTTTTACAACGTCCGTTGTCTCCATACTTTTCACAGCAAAAGATATTTTTTTCGTTCTATTATCTTTATTATTATTATTATTATTATTATTATTATTATCGTCATCAACTTTCCATATATTCTTCGAGCGCGGAGAATTAACGTACATTCGATGCGGTGGTGACGAGGAATGTCCAGGATCCATGTTCACGTCACAGTCGTCTACAAATTGAAATTTACTTTCTCGCTTAACGCGACCGTTATTTTTTTCGATGTTGTTATTTTCTTTAAAATTATTGAAAAATTCAAGAACCGTATTGTCGTTGTTATCATCGTCATCGTCACCATCGTTATCGTGCATCATAAAAGTTTCATTCGACCTCATTTTATCATTACTCAACGCTTTATCAATAACCTTTTCTTCGTTATCGTTAGATTCCTCCTCGCCATCGTTCCAATCATCGCGATAAACATCGTCTCCGCCGCCGCGTCTACCACCGTTCTTTCTATCATCTTTGAAATTATTATTGATAATAGTGGTCGTGGCGTTATCGATGTTTTTGTTTGTTAGGTTAGTCGAGATATCTACGATCGTGGAGATCGGATGTTCTCGCAATTTTCTATCGTTCGACGTCATTCGTTCGTTTTCGTTCGCATCGTACCAAATTCCTCTTTTCGCTGAATTTTTACGTAAATTTGCCTCCGAGACATATTTATCGTTATCCGGACGATAATTATTTTCTCGACGTCGATGATAATTCGTCCGATGTTGATGGTGATGCTGGCGCGAATGAACTTGGCCTCCTAAGATTTCTGATGACGGTTTCGATCGAACGTATCTCTCAGCATCGTCATTGTTGAAACGTTGCGAACCGTCCATCGTTTCTAGCGTACGATATCCTTCGTTATTATTGTAATGGTAACGTCGACGAGGATACGTGTTTTCAGCGAATGACAAGTCATTCCAGTTCGTAGAAGACATCGTTGAGCGTTCGACGAATTTATTATTATTATTATTATTATTATTATCGTAAAAACGAGCATTAGCGGCGTTGTTGTTCGTTGGAGTAACTATTGGGTCGTGAAACGCATCTACGGTTACGTGTTGTTGATCGCGTCTAGAATCGACGCACGTCGAGCTCGATAATTCTCTCTCGCGAGCCAATTTACTCGATTTTATAGATAAAAAAAAGTGTAACCAAGATACCAACATTTCCACCAAATTCGGACAATTAGAGTAAAGATCATCGTGCGACAAATCTTGCAGAGCCGAAAGCGACTCGTGTAAATCCCGATACTTTTTAACGGCCCAAGACGACATCGAGTTGGCGTTGAAATTTTTGTTGAAACGTTTCTTTCGACGTCGTTGAAATTTCGTCGATTGAATCGCGTTCGCGGAAATTCTCCCCATATTCATCATCGTTGTCGTCGTTGTCGTCGAAGATGACGACGGTGTAGTCGTTACGTATCTATGAGACGAAGAATACTTGTCATCTTTCGGAGAAGAGCATCCGACATAGGATTTCAATCGTCTATTATTTCTATTCACAGCCTCGTCTCGGCGGTCAAGATGATTCGCCGACAAACGTTGTTCCATTTCTTCAAAATCATCAAAATATCCAGCCACATCGTAACCATCTTTCTCTTCGCACGATTTATCCATCCCGTCGTCGTTATCATCCAAACACCGAAGCACGATTTTTTCCAACTCTTTTATCGTCGTAATCGAACGAACTTTTCATAAGTCGTCGTGATCGTTGGGTCGACTCGACCCAACGGTCGTAATTCGATCGAAACTCACAGATCTAACCGAATCTAACGCCTTAAATCGCACGTCGAATCGTTGAAAACGGCGATACGACCAAACTATCGAGATGAACGATGATCGCGCGTAAAAATTTACGTTTATTAAATGAATAACGTTAGGAACTACACGTATCGATCCAACGTACGCATTCGTCTGTACACTTGCACGGGTAGCTCGATCGAGTCGAATATAAGATAAATTGATATTGTTCGCGATCGTCGATTGAATTTCTAATTCTCATTCATCTGCGACGTTTTAGGCTGCATGGTTGGAAAAATTTGCATCAAACGTGCCAGAATCAACGTTACGTGATTGATATCGCATATACCGATTTTAGTATTCCATAATTCGACCATGCAATCGACGAATCTCTCCATTTGTTTCAAAGTAATTTTAGATTGCGTCACGAGAGCGTACGAGGCAGAAATTATCAAAGCTTGGTACGCTAAATCTTTATTTCTCAAAGCTTCGTCGACGCACGGCAATAATATATCGTTCCCGAAGAGCCGAGTATCGATCAAATAAAATTTACTCGACGATTCCATCTTGGAATCACCACTGCCGCGTTTCAAACTCGCTAATATCGCGAAAGTTATCATATTGGTGAGTTCCGCGGATAACGAGTCGTTTTTCGTTATTCTTTCGTTCGCCGATTCTGTCGACGATACATTTAGATTCGGTACTACGATTTCCCAACACAAACGCATTAAACTCTTAAAATTTTCTAATTTTTTACTCATTTCCGGCAACATATGGATCGCGTTAACCGAACGATTATCTTGCTTTCGCAAAAGATCGCCGAACGTATATTTCGACGTAGCGTTTTCTTTATTACTCGGCGTATCGTTGCCACCACCATCCGCCGTCGGGCGTTCGTTGGAATATTTCGCATTGATATTATTATCGCTACTCCCATTATATTTTACGTAACCGACATTTTTCGTAATACCGCGTCTATTACGTTGCTCCGAATTGTAACATAGAGCGAGTTCTTCGAAAAATCCCAACAAATGCGATTCGTTGACGTACAAACCTCCGTTCAAACTACGTATCCACTTCAACGATACGAATCGATGATTATTGGCCAATTGTTTTATCAAATTCTGCCGAATACTCGTCAAATTTATCGTTTTACCGTCCATCTCGCGTATTTTACTCGGCCAATTGATGAAATTTGCAAAGCATTCGCGAGTCACAAAAACTATCGATGTCGCGACAAAATTATCTATCGTTAATATACACGTGGATTGTGTCGAATCGTCGAACATAGAATTTAACAAATCACCCGCCACCGACGACGTTGTAGTCGATACCGAAGACAACGAATCGGTATTAATTTTTCGATTATTACAGCAGCCGCCGCTGCCATCATCATCATCGTCGTCATCGTCGATATCCATTTTATCATCATCGTCATTTTTATCGCGAATATCTCTCCTGCGAATAGTCGCTGTTGGATTACGAGCAAAATTTACTATCAAAAATACCATGATCATCGTCGTTTTAATGGCAAACAAAAACATAACGTGCGTCTGAAGACCCGTAGATAAAAACATATCGCGAAAAATCACAGATAATAATTCCGATACGTCGCAATTTCGAGAAAATTTCCAATTCAAACTCGCGTCCCTTTGATTGCGCTCGTGATCGTCGAGTAATAATTTATGCGCGAATTCATTCAAACGCATACTAGAGATAAAATGATTCTCCTCGTTCTCCAACAATTCGACTATTTTTCTCAAATAATCCAACGAACTGGACAATAATTCGTTGTAATCGTTCGCTTTTATCCTCGTTCCAGTGTGATCAATTCGAACGAATACGTTCTCCGCATCATCGACATCGTTCGCGTTATCCACCACATCATCATTATTATTATTATTATTATTATTATTATTAATAATAATACCATTACTATCGAAGGCGTCTCGTTGTTTTAATCCTCGTTGATACTGCTGTTGCTGCTCGTTCACGCTCGTTTCGTCGCTACGATTAATCCCCACGATATCGTCATAATCGCCATTGTGTTTACCGTTCTCCTCGTTATACCGGGCAAAATCTTCGTAACTACTGGTTAATATTTCCTCTACGACGAATAACTGCTCTTTAACGATTTGTCTAAAGGAACTAATATCTCGACACTCGTCTAAAGCTGATACGCATTCGAGAAAAAATCGATCGGCCGTCGTCGTCGTCGTCGTCGTAGATGCGGCGGATAAACGACGTAATTTTTCATCTCGATCGTACATAAGATAACCGTAACATTTCAAGAACAATAATAGACTCTTGCGATCTATATCAGCGCCGATTACCGATAATACGTAATCAACGGAATTACGCAAATTCGACGGTAATACGTCGAATAATTCTACGTGAACGGTTTGATTCATCGTGCGCGGATCGTTATGATAGTTTTCAAGAATAAAAAAAATTTACGTTCTTGAATTGGGTTGTAAAAAATATTGTAATCGTCGCGAACGTAGTTCTTTTCTTTCTTGTCTGTCTTCTTCCAAGGATGCTCGATTCGAAAAAATTCTCTTCGAGATCAAAGATCTTCGATTTAATCGAACGTAAAAAATAAAATAATGACTGTTTTAAATGTTGTTAATGTTTCTTTATTAAAATCGACGCGTTACAAGAACGTTGCAAGTTTTTGTTTCTTATATAAATCATCGACATTCGAGAATTCGCAAAAAAAGTAACGCTATTTTGTGAATTTTAACGAAGTAGAAAACAGTTTATTTTTACGGAGCTCGCGCGATACGCTTCGCGCAATCCTATATAACGGGAGTGGGACGAATTCCTTCGAATCCAACCACTCGGTCAAACGTTCGATTATACGACGCACGAGATAAGCGTGTTCGTCGCGAAGAATTAAACTTACGAAAAAAGACGCCAGTCTCGAAGGAGGTCGTTGACCACGGCCAACGATACGCTTCGACAAACTATTTTTAAAGATATGTAGGAAATAACGAGTTGCAAAGGGTTCACGCTTACAAAGATAAATACGAATAAATCTTTCGAACATGAGAAATTTTCGCGGCCTGGTCCGAGCGAAAGTCGAAGAATTTCTTACCGAACATCGTTCTTTAAAAGCGCAAATTACATTCTTTTTTTTTCCAGCCAATTCGGTATTCTTCTCTATCAACAACGATTTACAACCATCCGCCGATCCTCGTACTGATTTACGATCGTTGTCGCTGAACTCGCTGCTAATACCACCACTCGTTGGTATACGAAAACTTTCCTTAGTCACGCGACTACGGTTAAATTTTATCAGAGGTTTCTTATTTCGGCAAAAAAATAAATTAACAAAGTTACCCCTTGTCGTCGTCTTGGGATGACAACGAAGATTTATTTTCCATGCATAAGTAACTTCGCAACCTCCTCCTCTTCCTCCTCTTCCTCCTCTTCCTCTTCCTCCTCCTTTTAAAGTATTTTTACTTTCTCGCCGATTTCTCTTCGCGATATTTTTTTTCTCACATTCGACGTTCGAAGCGTTTCTTCGAAAACACTTAAGATTTATCGGCGACATCGATGATACATTAGCGAAACCGGGCCACCGAAATACTTTTTTTTCACATTCGCGTTCGATGGCACGTTTGCGGCGAAAGAGTACGTTCACTACTTCGCGCGCGGTGTACAAAGTCTCTCCCGATACATAGGTGATGCGATGATACGCTTCGTTGTTATCGTCTAGATCGCTCATCCGTCCGAATCTACACGCATTGACGTCCAATAGGAGAATGGATGCGATGCGCGGATCGATTGTAATTCCGCGATCGTCGCGAGTTATCTCTTTACGGCTAAAATTCTGAAGAGACATAAGAAATTTACGACACTCCTTCGCAAATACGTCATCGTTATCGTTTACGCAATCTTCGTCGCTACAATTAACCCCGACGTCGTAATCGTCGAAGTTTATTTTTTTTTCTACAGATTTACATTTCAAGACGGAATAATCATCTTCTTCGTTGAACGTCGTCGCGGCTTCTCCAACGTCCTCGCGCAAAAGCGGAATCTTTTTGACGACGCTCGATTTCGCGTTACAGTTATCATCTTCAGCGCTAATTTTCTCGTTTCCATCGCCGCTAGTCGACTCCTCAGGCTGTACAGTAGATATTAATTCAACGTGAATTCCATGCGAGAAGGGACGTAAAGCGATCCAAATGGTTGCCAAACGCCGTTTATAAATGTTCAAGGACGAACGCACAATGTGCTTCAATAATCGTATCATTTCAACGTTCAAACCAGTTGCCTCGTGTCGACGCTCGGTTAAACACGTATCTTCGTCCGAGCGTCTAATAGTCGAATAGCTAAAATCTTCGTTGAAAAATCTATTAGGTTCGATGCTATTTCCGGTCTCACGGTAACAGTCATCCTCTATCGATGATAATTTACAACTCTCGCAATCGAAATCTAAAAAGAGTATCGTAGGACTGTGCATTCTCGTAAACTCCGAGGATACTTATGGCCATAGTTTAAAACATCCAACGTATTTATGTTCAATCGCGAGCGGTGAACACACACGTATATTTTGAACACGAAGTCGTCGAAGGTGCGTATTATGGAGAAGGGTGAAGATAATGACAATTATTCGGAAATCAATTCGAGCGATGTAGAAAAAAAACAAACGATGATTTTCGTCGTGCCTAGTGAGAAAACGGTTATTAGGAAAAATAGGTGAGTTCGACGAATACATAAATGTATTTTTAGAAAAAATTAATTTCTCAAAAAAAGTTTCAGAATATGCAGAAAACAATTTAAATTAAAGACGGGAATGTTGTCTCGTATGGAAGATTACGTTACTCTCGTAAACGAGACACCGATATATTTTGAATGGGAATCTTTAGGATTGATCAAGTGGCTGGATAGTGAAATTCAACAACGGGATATCGAGTGGAAGAGAAGAGATTCCAAAAAATATAGACCACGTGTATATAAACGTGAATAAAACGATAAGAAAAAGCGAAATAATGCGTATTTATTATAACGAGATAAATTCCCTTCTAAATTCAATGCTGTGTGACTTTAAAGTTTCTAAATTTGTACATGTGCGTTTGAGGAAGTAAAACGTTGCGAATTTCATTAAAGTATCGATCGAACATTTCCGCTACACCCAATAATACGGATCTCTGAATCGAGTTAAACTTTTCTTCGAATCTTTCCGTTTTAACTCGATAGATTATAAAAGAATCGCAAATCGGACACTTGGAACGCGAATAAGCGCAACGCGCGCAACAAATCGTATGACCGCATTGAACAAAAGTTATTTCGGCTAAGGTTACTGAATATTCGCAAGTAATACATTTTAAGTCGGCCATATTAGGGGGAAAATCGTCGTCTTTACAATCATCGTTGTTGTTGTTAGCCGATAACGCGAAAAATTTTTTATAAATATACATCGATGAATCTAAATTCACCTGTTTCAAAAACGTACCCTCATCCTGAGATAATAAATTTAACTCGAAGATTTCACTACCGAATAAATCTATCTTAAACAGCAAATCGTAAGGTACTATGCCCGTAATGTACGATATACATTTAGCGCTGATTTCTTCGCCGTTCGTATATTTGTCTAAATCTGGTAATCTGGAGGATAAATCGTAACAATTTTCGTTAACGGCGTTGCATCGTTTAACTATAAAATCGTAACTACGTTTCAATATACTCGACATCCATACGTTGGTTAGGTTTTCGTACAAATAATTACATTTCATCCTAACGATTCGTTTAGGAGTAAAGAGACTGAACGGTAAAGCCAAAAGAAACTCTTGACAATCCATCGATTCTTTGAAAGCCTCGATCAATTTTACTCTTCCGTCTATAGTCAATTTTTCGAAAGCGCACAACCATCTCATGGTTAGATTGAAAAACACATATTGGTCGACCATGTGCAAAAGTTTAAAATTCATATCTTGGAATACGACGTTCGAATAAAAATCTTCCTTCTCCAATATACACGGTACGATACGATCGACGAAATCATTGAGACCGATGGCATCGTACATAGGTAATAAATCTTCGTGTAAAAATAGTAAGGGCACGGGCCAGGAGGATAGCGGTTTCTTCGAATAACTCGATCGAATTCCATAATATACGAATAATCGTTTCTCCAGCATCAACACGATAATATCATTTCGAACGTTAGTGGCATCTATATCGGTGTAATAATCCAAATAAGCTCTCAAGCACTTGGCAAAACCTCGGGCTAGCAATTTACTTCTCGATTCGTTATCGATATTATTATCCTCTGTCCATAAATAATATCGATAAACACAGTACAGAATTATCAACGACGAAACGTCGCTACGGTTCTTTAGAATGTCCAAAAATTCTATCAAACCCTCGGTGTTCAATAAATCGGTTTCCTGAAAAAATAAAAGAACGAACGAATAAAAAATTAACATAATCTAAATTAACGTTTTTTTTCTTACCGTATATCTTACGATGGATGGATCGTCGATCCGTATGTATTCGTTATCGTAAAAGATATCATCGTCTATCGAACGCTTCAATTCTCGAATAATGATGAGTCGTCGTATCATCGCTCCTTCGTTAAGTTCCATCGTGTATTTTTTCTTCTCGATTGTGTTTTACCGGATTCTCGAACGCGTTGAAGCCACTGTACAGATGTTGTCACCATCTAAATAATTTAGCCTAGAATCGGAATATTTATACCAGTGAATACAAAAATGCAAATGTAAATCGCAATGTGGCTTAGATTCGACGTTTAACGGAAAATATATAATGTAGTATAATTACGAGACAGGTCAAACGAGTTAAACTGGTAAAATATGGCTTAGATTCTACGTTTAACGGAAAGATAGAGAGAGAAATAAAATGGAAATATAGTCGTAACGAACGAGTATTCATATTCTTAAAAAAAATCTAAAAATAACGTTTTTTAATTTGTTGCGGCTTTTCAATTGTGCTTCATCAAAATGTGAAACTGAAACAATTTTATCGCTATCGCCAAATACACCATACATCCAAACAAAATTGTTAGCAATTTACGTAGAGCAAAAATTGCAATAATTACAAACGTTTACGCTAAAACCTGAATAGTAAAGCGTTATTCACGAACCTTATTTTCTGTGTCTATAATTATGCGGAAGGAATAATGATACGCGCCAGTGCGTGAGCTCTATCACTGCACGTGTCTGACAACGCGTCTACTATTTCCACTGCGCGCAACATTAATTGCCATTTATTCAAAGATTCTAACAATATACCATATTATTATTCCATATTAAAATTTTTCTTTCGCATCCTTCTATAAAGAATCTGTCGTTAATGACGTTTTCTTGAAATATTGTGCTAGTCGGCCAAAATTTCGCCAAAAGCGAGCGAATGTTTGGAAAAAAACGCAATCGGGACGATATATCGCAAGTTAGACGACTCTAAGAAGAAATTTATCGGTGCAACAAAACTGAAGTGGAGATGGCAAAAAAGAGCAGGCCGAAGACGAGAGAAAGATAAGAGAAAGGGTGATGAGGCGACGCGAGAGGAAGAGCAAGAAGTGATAGAATGAAGTGAATAACATCGGGTACGTGACTTTCTTGAACATATCGAAAGATTGATACACTCCTTTCGTCATTGTTGCCATCCCCATCGGGACGAACATACCAGAGAGCCCTAACCCGGTAGATACAGAATTTACAGGGGGAACGCGTAGATAGCCAACTCGCTGTTTATCAGCTTCATGCGCTTCGTAACCTACCACATTGCTCTTCCGACGCAGCCCATCGATCAGCATCGACACACCGAATATTTGCGATAACTCAGAGCGAGAAAATTAAATCGGTATGCTTGCTTGTGATCATCGTTTAATATATTAAGCGCACAAAAATAATTCTTACAAATATTATATGTAACTAAATAAATATTTAAAAAATTTAATTATATTTTTAATATAAATAATTGCTTCTATTTTTTACAATATTAAAAACACAATGATTTTTGCAATATCGTAAATTCTAGAGTTTATTGAGAATATTATTAATATATGTGAAAATTAGTGTGATATCAAATATAACTAGTCAGATAATTATTATTGATATTACTCGTATAATAATATTTCTGTTATATTTTTATGGAATTAATTTTAGCAAATAAAAAATATAATCTTGCGTTTGTTGTTCTACATTTTAATTTTCTTATTTACATCGAGAAACAATGCACGCGCGCTTTTATTCTTTGATTCACGACTGCGCATATTTTTGCACGAGGAAACATTATCTTGCGCGTACAGAGACAAGCGCGACACCTAGTTCTTACATCTCAAATAGAAAAATAAGCTTCATTTTTCGCAGGTAGCGTCGCGAAACGTCACGCGAACACCTAGAATTCCGCTTATTTTAAAGCCGACGTTGTTCTCGCGCTTCACCGGAAGTACGTGTCACTTGCTACAAAGTGAGACCATTTCCTGCCACGTATATTTTAGTTGACAGCTTTAAAAGAGACAATCATTGTTCACAATTTTATCGATATCACTTTCACGGAGAGCAACGTTTCTAAAATTTAAAAGAAAGGAAAGCAAAATTAAAAACAAAAATTTAAAATAAGTTTTTTATGTGAATTACTGTCATAAATATTAAAAATTTTTCTTTTGAAAATTTAGAATTATATATTCCTCGATAAATTTCAAGATATAAGAAATCTTAACTTTTTTTAACATTATATTGTGTCGAAGAGTTATATTACACTTGCAAATTTAAAATATAAAAGTTAAAGTGACGCGTTTCAGAACTTTTACTGTATATTCTCATATTTGCAAGTCACTTTGGTACAACAGAAATTCTTCGGTACAACCTGCCAAAGTACAGAATGACAAGCACAATCGACATTTTTAATGCGCTCTTAAATATTTGTTCACATCAATTCACTTGCATAAAGAAATGCTATTTCACATGATGTGTCCTTCACTTGCTACGCCAAAAATGATAATTTAATCTTACTCGCGTTTGGCATTGCTATACATTTTGAAGAATTTCATTCGAACGCTAAGTTTACAAATGCAAAATTCAATGTTATAGCAAACTGTTGTCAGACTAACCACTAGAGATCCATAGTAATAGTTCCGCGAAACCGCCCTTCTGACATTAAATTCCATTCGGAAATTACATTTGACCGTTTTCAGTCCTTCGAGGAGCAGTGTTTAAACAGCGATTCTCTACAAGCGACCCTGGATTTTTCTTATCGATTGCCAAACACTTATAAAAGTACGTGACAATCTTTACGAGCAGCAGCTATTCGTACAAAGAGTGCTCGCTCCTGCGAACCGGATAACGATCTCTTTTCACTGTGCGCGTTTTACATCATCGCACCGGGCGGGATACATTGGGAATTCCCGCAAGGATTCCGCAGTGCATAACCTCCGCTATTCTTTAGTATAAATCTTGATAATATCCTCAAACTATACGAAACGCGAGCGAATAAAATACAATGCGTAATGTGCGGAAAAAATCGCGGATCGTATCTCTTCCAAAGACGACGAATAAAAGTGTCGGACAAATGGCAATGTCACCGACTAATTCGCCGGATTGTGCTTCCGCATCGGCTAAGAAAATTGTTCGCAAATTATAGGATAAATGGAGAGAATCATCCTCATCTTGTTGCGCTTAATTTATGCGGTGTTAATCGCGCTTTCGCGGATAAACGTTTGCTGTTTAAATCAAAATCACATTAAAATTCAGATTACGCCATTACATTTTCAGAAAGACACGACGTCTCGCCATCTCCGAGTATCGCCGCGTCTCGTATCCGTTTTACATCGCGATTCTGCGAAGAATCAATTAACTGCTTTCGTTACGCGCGCGGCGCGATGCCCCATCGCGATTTCTCCTCGTCGCCTTGCTAAGGGCGCTTTAAGTGCTACACGCTATACAACTTCATCTTAACGAGGATCTTTCGAGTATTTGTTTTTACAACGAGCCGGATGAATTATTTATTTGCAAATGTCTGATGATTCTTCTGATATCACAGAGTAATTCCGTACGTTGTTTTTTTTTCTTTTTTTGATTATATGTAATGAAATATGTATCATATTTCTATTTAATAAAAATAAAAATATTTTCTTTGCGCTCCAGTGCTTTAAATTTAAAAAAAAATCTTTTGTTTCTAAAAATAAATTATTTCTAAATATTAAAGATTGCACCAAGATGGTAGACTGGAAATTATTTAAGCAATATTTAATTTTCAGCAATATTTCTCCACAAAATAATTTGCGAAATAAGCGGCTTTATATCTCATACTCTTTATATATATCTTAATATTCCAAAATTCTACAGTATTAAATGTTACCAAAAGAAAAGATACCGCCCGAAAAAAAAGTGCATCTCGGTATTCTTTCGCGGATTCGTTGCCATTGTCTTAGATGAGGGTCCACGGAGCGGAGATAACGCGATGCTCTGGAGCATTTATTTAGGAACGTCTGAATTATTTATTTATAAATGCCTAACGAGCCGTCGCCGGCTCGCTTCTCTCTTTCTTCGTCTCTCCTGACTTCTCTCTGTCTCTCTCTTTCTCTTGTCGAGTAATTTACGCGCGACCTGGGTATACCGCTGTCGGTATAGCAAGCGCAAAAGAGGATGGGTAAGGCGGGGAAGGGCGATAGGACGAAAGTGCAAAGGAAGGAAGCCGAGAGGACGAACTTTCCAACGAGCCGTTGCCGTTGCAACGTAGCCGTTGTTACGAAAAAGGAAGAAACTCACGACATTCGCAAACAGAAAAAAGAGAAGAGAAAAAGTGGAAAAGAAAGCCAAAAGAGAGTGACTTCGTTGAGTTAACCGTCAGTTACTGTGCTGAGGTCAAATCTGATCACAATGCGGATGCTTTAGAAAGATATCTGCGAAAGAATGCAACTATGAGCCCGTCCACGTAATCTATATTCTATTCTATTTCTCTTGGTCTTAATTTTCATGGCTGATTTATCGCCTTTGGCCATCTCTGTAGTTTCCATCCCTAATGTTTTATATTTATTTAAGAAAATGTTGAAAAAAACTATAATACAATCTTATTTTTTATAATATTTTTACAAACTGCCAATATTTAAGTAGTAGTCAATGATAAAAAATAATAATTATAATAATAATAAATATAATTTTATACACTATATGTGCAAAATACTTTATTTTATAATCGTAAAAATATTCTGATTCAAAATTTCACCGGATATATCTGTAGCATTTACCACTATTCTATCGCGAACTGTAGAATTATCGGACAGGATAAGCAACGACTAACTTTCGCGGTAACTTCCTAGCAGCGTGTCGGCGCAACCGTTACGATAAGCCGACAATAGGAGAAAAATCGTCGACCCGGGTTAACGTGATTAACGATCCGCCACATTCCGCATTCGTCCGATGGCGAAATCGCGTATCCGCACAATCCGTCTACTAAACACGAGCAGCGAGCGGAAGCGGAAGTGGCGACGACGTAAATTACCAGGCTTTACACAACGACGCTATTTAAATAATACCACTGGCGGAGATTCCGTAACGACTCGGATAAGATTTGTCTGTTTTGACCGCGAATCGCTAAGAAAATAGATATTGCATAAAGATAATAATATTGTGTAAAACTGTGTATATAAAAAACCTTAACCGGAATAGATTATTATAACAATTATTTTCCTTCACATGTACAATTCTATTAGAAATAAAATTTTCTCTTTTATATTCCTCATTTTACGTCTCTCCTCTTTGAAATCATAAAAGGGAGCACTAAAATGAAAACCAAATATTACACTAACAATAAGTAAGTATATTCACAGACCCTTTGTCTTTCGAAATGAGAGAAAGACGATCAGTGCTTTACACAGCTCATATGTTCATAATATTTCGGTCCATTTAAGTTAAATAGCTTTGGAAATAAGGACATTATCCCTAGATGAGTAACGTGCAGTATAATGGAACTCATGATAACCAACTCCACGATAACCAAAACCTCCTGTGGGACAGCAGCATTAATCTTCCATTATCTTTCATAAATGACAGATAATGTACATGCTTTAATTTACAATAAAACCTTTATATTTTATTACTCTTTCTATAAAAAATATTTATAAAATAATTTTCATATAATACATAAATGTGTAATAAAAAAAAAAGTATTAGCAATTATTGTATTCTCCTACAGAATAAATTTTTCTAAATTCTTGTGCGTATAAACAAATTATATAAAATCACTAATTATATACATAATTTATGCTTTCTGCAAGATATTGATATATACGATTATTTCTGTAAATATGACAAGAATTGACAAGAATCCAAAACCAAACTGCAGATAGAGAAATTCACATTAAAATCTAAAGTGACAGGTGGTAGCAGCTAACTATGACGTGATGGCATATTTAAAAACGCATTTGATAATATTAGCAGCGACGCTGTGTCGCTTTTGCCGCAATTCTAATAGATAACACAATGCCTCCCCTAAATGAACGAGATCGTATCGACCGTTATAACGCCATTATCCATCACTTGTCGAGTTCTCTGCGGTGCGATCATAACAGCTTGTACGCACTTGCGCTGCAATATTTCGACGCTCATAAGCGCGCTCATAACTCAAGCGATTATCGAACGTATCGATACTTCAAGTTCGATACTACTGGGGGCTTCGACAACAAGTTGCCGACGGAATTTTGTCTTACTTACGTATGCTTTACGGATGCAAAGCGAAAGTCCGGATACTTTCTGCACAAGATGGGTCCTGTCTCGGCAGACACGCTTGCCTTTTATCTGTACGTGCAACTCCAGGTGCATCCTGTCCAAATATCGAAGTCTCTAATGGATTCTTCCGGGCACAACCTGCAGAGACAATTAACGTAAAGTAAGTTTAATGGCGTGAGTAATCGTTATATCGAGATAACTCGTACATTGTAACGATACAGGAGGGAAAAGAGTTGCGACCAGAATGCGCGACAAATTATCTCGTTTTTATTGCGAGTACTCGCATTTCTCTCCGAGTGACAGATTTAATTGCGTCATCGATTGTCTACGATGGAATCACGACTTTCTACTTTCAATCTCTCATTTTTTTATCTCCTTTTATAATACTGTCCTTTTCTCCTCTCTTTTCCCTTATCCGAGGAATATCCTCCCACGCTCGCGAACTAATGTCGATAACGATATTGATCGAATAACTGGGTTGCAGTATGAAAACTTTCCCGAATGCAATGCAGTCTCTGAATTCATTTGCTCCAACTAATTCCGTGAAAAAACTTTGGCCTTGTAGATCGACAAAGCGGTCGGCCACGTCCTGCCTCTTAAATCTCGTCGTCTTTCTCCTTTTTCTTTCATCATTCGACTTTCCTTTGGAATTCTATCCAAAGAAGTTTAGAATCTTGTCCGAGAAGAGAAGAATATCCCAACTCTCGCCATTCAATGTTTCTCAGTATTCTCGATAATACCCCTTGAAATGATAGGGGCCACTAATTAGCAAAATTTAGAAGTTTTAAATATAGTCTACATAGAACGCTAAAAAACGGTTACAAGAAAGCAAATTCTAATAAATTTTTTTTCTCTAAATACTGATAATTTTTTTCCAAATAGTTGCAAAATTTATTATTTCCAAATGCATAATTTATTATTCTAAATATCGTGATATTAGCGCGATTATAGATTCACTTTTTATTTTAGCACGTAAACGCTTTCGAAGCTTTTGAATCCTTTTCAAAACTATCGGAATGGCTAGGAATTTTCGATGAGAACATTCAGCGACCGACCTATGTGCGCCGGTAACATTTTTTTCTGAAATATTCCGATGGATCTTGTTGAAAAATGGAGAAAAGAGAATAGCGGGTAGCGTGGAAATACGTATTTCTTGTATTCCCGGGCGAATAGCTCGTGTATATATACGCAACTACGCGACGAGAAGCTTAAAATAATCCACGCTCCGGGAACAAGTAGATTTTTCACACGGCGACGCCGAAGCCGATCCTCCTCGAATAACCGATACTTCGAATAGTACACCGATCGATCGCGATTATTCCCGTTGCATTGGTCCGCGATAATACATACATGACTTATAAAGCGATAAGATGCATTCTTCAAAAACGATGTCTAGTGAAAATAATTATTTTTTGTAATATAAAAAATTAATAATAAAAAATAAATTATATATATTATACAGAGAGAAGATTAAAATTTAATTCAAAGTTGTTTTAAAAAGTTATAATTAAAAACAAAATATATATGCATATATTAATTATAATTAAATATGTATATACCGATTTAAAATTAGTGTTTTTAGGAAGTTTACCAGCATAAAAATATAGACTCTATTTAAATTCCTTGAATTTGACGATTTCAGTTCCCAGTTATTGCGAAACATAAACAGAGGAAGTTAAAATAAAATATTATATTCCATAAAGTTGTGCAGAAGTCGAGGAAACTTCCGTGACAGGAGCGAGTCGGTTTACTTTAGACCTTATATTCGTCAGGAAAATGTAGCTGACGAGCGCCACGAATCACGGACGTGTCAAGGTACATCCGCGTGAAAATCAGCCTTAAACATTTTGGCGTTAAGTTGGCGGCACATTTTCTCGCTTACTCAAGCTGCTTCTGTCTTCCAGTTTGCGAAATAGTCGCAGCAAGGACTGGACGGACAAACAAAGGATGTTTTCCGGCAGTGATTCTAACAGTCAGATCCACATTTAGCAGACACTTTTACTTAAATAAATAAAAAGACTTAGAAATATCAATCTTTTATTATAAAAAAATGATAAAATTTATATTATTTAAGAATATTAAATAGTATATCTGTATTTAATATTTAGTAATTTTTAATAATATTAAATAGTAGCAGGTATAATGCTAAGTATCTAAAAATTTAAGGATACATGCCCATCCGTTATTTCTATGTAATATAAATCATAGGAGAAATCCCCAGCTTATGAAAAACCCTTAAATCAAGAGAGCTAACTCTATACACTTCACGGAGCCATACAAAAGACAAGCGCATAACGATCTATGCCGGAATCATATAGCCCTCTTTCCAGCGTCGAGATTTATCGATCGATCGGACGGTTTAAGCAAGTCGTAACTACGCCGCTTCCGCGCCTTCGATTCAATTTCCCGCCCGCGAAGGCGGTTTATGATTTGTGGCACATATTTCCGAGGCATCGTGTACACCCGCTTCGCGACGCGAGATCCTCGCGACGATGGAATTAACAGAACAGCACTACCTGCGCCATGAATATGAAATAGCTCGCGATGGTGCACAGAAAGTGAGGGAAACGGAGGGAAAGAGAGAAGAGAGATGCCTACCTCGTCGCAAAATTAAAATCCTCGCTCGCGTAGCTGGCTCGTACAGTTCTCTCTCGCAGCTGCCGGAAATAGCGCATCTTAGATTAATCTTTCAATTATCGAATCAAGACGTTTGCCTCGCGCTCTCTTTTCCTCGCGTTTCCATTTCTTGTTCCTGCTCGACCGCGCCCTAAATCATGCGCGTAATAACTGTGCACGCGATAGCGCCGAGCTCCTAATAACGGTGGTGGGCCTCGCGATAAAAATGAGGATCACGTTCACCGGGTTAAAGTTCTATAGTCGCCGCGCGGCGCCCCCGTAATTTATCAGACGGAAAATATGCTTCGCCGCAAGCCGACGTTCTTTATTTCCCAGAGATAATTTGTTTCTGTTACATGCGCTTTATCGAGATGATTTTTTGTTATCTCTCATACTCTTGTCATATCTTTCTAAAGATTTAATTCGTTTAATAAGGTGCAAAGATCTTAAAACACCATATTTCAAAAGTAAATTCTCTAAAAAGGAATACTGGATAGTCTTTGTATACAGGATGTCTCGCAACTGTCGTCCAATACTTTAGCAGTATTTTCTAAAGATTAATTGAAGTCAAAAATCTTCGTGTAAGAATCCCGAGATTACAACAGTTTGCAAGTTACAAGCAAAAATTGCAAAAAGCTTTGTCAAGTAAAGCTTTCAAGCTTTCACGGTACACAAATAAAAAACATAAATAAACACAACTGTCGAAAATCGAAAAAAGACGTTTCCGAGTTTACTGAATAAATGGAAGGATATCTTATCCACCGATCACGCATCCCACATCATCCAACTTTATATTGACACGAGATGCTTAAACATTGTCTCCTTGCTGGATAGATAAAATCGCATGGGAACTTGTTGAGAACGATGGAGAGAATAACAAGTTCGCGAAAGAATGAAGACGCAGGATCCTGTTCTTCGTCGAAAGAATGCTTGCTTTTGCATCTTACGATTATACTTTGCTGTTCTGTATTGAATGTATTTTACGGGAAATCCGGAAGAAGTTAAAAGCTTTCGTATGTTAGACGGACACGACATCTTTGTATTTAAAATGATTTCGATTATGTATACGACACTATTTGATATATCACATTAAATAATGACATATATATATATATATATATATATATATATATATATATATACGTGTATATAAATCTCAAAGTAAATTGAACTTTATGACCGCTGAGCTTTGTAAAAAATCGCCATTTAAAAAATTGTATATTCCACATTAAATAAAAAGTCGAGCATTGTTCTCATTATATACAATTGTGTACATTTCGCTTTTGCATTTTATATGAATTTGAAAGCATAAAAAATAACAATAATATTTTATTTGGCATGCAAAAATATATAATAATGCGAAAGCGAAAACCAAAATCAAAACCATTAAACATTAAATTATATGATGCGAGGTAAGCATTGTTCGCATAAAATGCAGCCGCATTGTGTATTAGAATATAAATGCTGCATTGCCGCGGGAAAAACACTTCATATCTATGCGGTTTATTTTTATCCGCTGAATTCTAAATAAAGAAGAATCGTTATAGACGTTTTTTCACTCTGGCAGATTAATATTGATCATAATTTATCATGAATCTTGTCTAGTATGCCCTGTTCATTCTTCTACGCCCTTTAAAGCAATCCTCCGCTCCTCCGGATGAAGTTTACGTCCTTGAACCTCTATTGTTCCTAAGTTTTCCGCCCATCGATCATCTGTCCGAGCACAGCACCTCTCTCGAATCCATTACTGCCTAAGATGTATGTAGCCGGTGCAAAGATGGATTAGACAAATTAGTAGTTATCTTCTCCTGGAGCCGCGGGCCTTCAAAATACATCAATTTTCCGCGATGCATTTTCAGATGCGCGAGATAATTCCTTCCTCTCTAACGTCGAAAGAAAAGAAAGGTATCGCGAGATTCGTATTATCCTACGATCATAAAACTACGAACAGATTTTATCCACTGATCGCGTGATCTCAAGTCTCGATGATATCTTTTCATCCATATACATTCTAGATTCAAAACACGATATTTTAAGCGTCACTCTCAAATCGCAAATACAATCCGAATATATTTATGCCATTCTCAATAGATAATAATTTAAAAAAAAAACGTTTATCATCGACATCATTATTCGAAGGCCTCATCCTCGTCTCACCGACTGATGTCGCACAAATTTAAGATGTCCGACAAGGAGAAGCGACCCGTTGATGTATGGGGAACGAAGCATCTCCTGATGCGCGTACTGCTCTACAGGGAAATCAAGACGGACCACGTTGCGCGACTTATCCTTCTTCCCTTGGAGTTACGCACTGACGTAACACGCCACTTGATGTTTCGTTTTAACGTTTTATATTGTGAGACGAGGTTACACTCTCAAAATACTGACGAAACAATAATTTCTATTTCTAAAAATATATCTTCTTATGTGCAGCCCATAATTTTTTATAAATTCTCATAATGAAAATATGCAGAAAGCAGGGTATCCATAATTTAAATCAATAATTAATATACGATATAAAAAAAATCACACACTTATTATGTGAATCTAATTATAAAATTAATACAAAATAAAAAATAGGAAGAAAAAAGTTAAGTTAATTAAATAATTAAATGAGAAAAATTAATTTATTTATTGGAATCCTCTCTATAAAATTCAATGGTACTGGTGTAACTGGTCTTAAAAGATAAAAATCGTAATTTTTTAACTAATTTATTCTTATAAATAGTTCAAGGAGTGATATCTCGTAAAATTGATCAATTTTAGTTGCGTTGACATTTCAATGAATTTTGAAACAAAATTGATTTATTGCAAGTTGTAGAATTCTTCGACTCTGAGGGCACCCTAATTAAGTTTCTATCTTAATGAAAGTGTTTCGTCGCAAAGTCTACCGACAAAATGTTCGACCGTGCTCAACCTCCCAAACAGTGCAAATCTTTTCTTAGGACTTCTTGAAACTTGGAACGAGACGTCTGCGAGAAAACGATTAAATCCAGCCACTTACTCAACCGAAACATCAAAGCCGACCGATTTCAATCGCGTTTTAAAATCGCTCTTAATCGCTTTTTGTTTAAATTACATGTCAATGTCTTGTCTTGATATCCAAGCCGCTTACTTAAATTTTCATATTAAAAAAATCAGAATTATCTTAATATAATATCATATTATATTTAAAATTATATAATAAAATTATACATATATAAATCTCTCTCTTGCTTGATAATAAAAAGTAATAATATTCAAATCTCACGCGCAGAACTATATCATTTAATTTTCGTGTGAGTTGCATAATATAATTTTCTCTTTCCAACTGTTCTAATTATCATTTGACTTACCTGCTGCAATTTTGATCCTCTAAAATTCTTAATTTCTGAAACTTGTAACGCATGGGAAATACATTTATAAGAAACGAAAAAATAAAAATTTTAAAACGCAGAATGCACGTGAACCTAGTGAATGGAGGATTCGATGACCGGCAGGAGCTG